>VZTX01011716.1:55393-188449 GCA_013400915.1 Pardalotus punctatus
GGCCGCGCCGTCCCCGTGCTCCCCGCGCTGCTGCCCGGGAGCTTCCCCGCGGGCAGCTCGGCAGGGCCCGGCGGCCGCGCCCGCACGGCGGACGCTGAGGGGCCCGTCCGCTCGTCCCTCACCGCCGGCTCCGCGGAGGGCAGCGGTGTGCCCGTCCCTCACCGCCGGCTCCGGATACGGAGCTCCGTCCTCCCGTCCCTCACCGCCGGCTCCGGATAAGCGGCCCCGTGCGCCGGTGCCTCAGCACCGCCTCCCGCTGCCTGTCCCCGTCCCCCGGTCCTTCACGACCGGCTCCCGGCCCCTCGCACGTCCTGCCCGCAGCCCCTGCCCCAGCGCCGTGTCCCGTCCCGGGGGACTGCTCTGCGGGGCCGCTCTCCCCCGCTGGCCCCGCACGCTGAAAACTTCCTCCGGGGCTCACGAGGCCCCGAAAATCCAGGTGCGCAAGTGGCGAGTCCCCGAAAATGCTTCCAGCCTCCACATATTTAACCCTTCTCCCGGCTTGTTGGATTCAGCCCACTGAACTGCCCTTATATTTGAAAGAGACAGGAAATCCCCGGGCCGCAAACCCCCAGATGCAAGCCTTTGGTGGAAGTCCCCCTTCCGACTCGTGCTGCTGACAGAGCAGTCAGCGCTGGCTCTGGGTTAAGGCTCTTTCAGAGCTGTCGGAAGATCCCCAGCGCTGCCCAGTGCAGACCATTAAACAGCCGCTTTCTGTTGAGACATTCTCACCCGACTCCTTCTTCATTTAGGAGGTACCATCTGCACTAAACATCCCCACCTGCGAAATGACCCACACCGGCATGAAGGGAACCTGAAAACAAACTATATGTGTTTAAAATCCATGCAATTCTCCTGTGACACTCTCCCTGGCAGTCCTTTCCTTGCACTGAGACACTCAGCACTGTATGCTCACCTGAACTGTCTATTATTATTAATATCTATTAATAGAGTCAGCCTGATTTCACTTACAATATCTTCCTGAAGCTCAGTTTAAGTCAAGAAGGTCAAGACTGGGAGAACGTAGTATTTTTTCACATTTTAATACCTACCTGGGTTGGTTATGGGGATCAGAGAGTGAAAGCTAAACAAACTATCCCTAAGAAACCTTTTTCTAAGACAAAAATATTAAATTCCTTTAAGAAACAAAGGAAGCCTTCCAGAGAAGTATCGGTGCAGTTTCCATCATGTACATTCTGTTTATTAAGAAGGAATTAAAATCAGCTGACCATGTTTTTAATGAGGTTTCAGTCAAGTGGCAATAAAAATGAGCTATTATGCTTGCTATAGTGAAGGTAGCGATGCAATGTTTTAAGGAGAAATGGTTTGGACTGGATTTATCCATCCGTCCTTTCTCCTGGTTGCTATAGATATAGACTGTTTTTCCTAATCTGCTAAAGAGAAAGCTTGCATAAAAATATTGAAAGTAATAGCTGTAATTTTTACCTTTAATAATGCAATAGGCTGCACTGAGCTTTCAGAGCAGTCAGATTTTGATTCTCTCTCCCTAAACACAAACTGCAAATCAGTTTGGGTCACGGAGTATTTTTTCAGGTTGTTGTAGCTGAAACACAAAAACAATGTGTGTGTGTTTGTTACTTCCCTGCAGCTTCCCTGTGCTCCTGCCTCGGCAAGGATCCTGCCTGCCAGTTCAGGCTGTCCTTGCGTGGAAGGGAGTGGGGGAAGAGCAGCCTTGGTTTTACATAGTGAATCCACTGGTCTGGGATGTATAATTTGGAAGCATTTCAACAGCAACAAAACAAGCTGAGCTTTCCTCCTTCTTGCTGGGATAGGGACCGAACTGATATCTCGTGTATCTCTGTGAAAGATGGGAAAGGATTTATTGTGTTTGACAAGATGCAGGAAAATGTTTGCACTGCTGGAAGTGAAACAGTTTTAGCTGTCTCTTCCATTAGAGTTCCTTTATTTCTTTTATTGACCAGTGTTACAGATCTCATTAATCTTGAGTTCCAACTATTTATTATAGTAGCTTCTGTTCAATTTTAGAGTACAACCTTTAGACACAATCAGGAGACATAACAGTAATTTTGCAAGATATCCAAGTTTTGGGATTATTTGTGTTTATATGTGGAAGATAATAATTTGGTTTCTTCTTGTGCACAGTCCCACCTTAACTGAAAATTGAATACAGATAGATGCATTATGAGACCTCTAGAATGTTTGCTGAAAACTGCCTTAAAAGCAAAATAATTATAGAAACTGATTTTTATTGGGTTTTTTCCCTATTATTTCAGAAACTCTTCCTAAAGTTGTTTCAGAAGTAGAAGTTCACGACCTTTACCATTTCATAGGATGTATTCATCCAGTTTCATTCTTCCCATCTTTTTTATAGTCAGCTTTTGTCTGCACTTTCCAATATAGCGAGTATCTTTAAATGTTGACCTATTTATTTTGCAACATACTTACAAACTTGTTTAAGAGATTAGAATATTTAAAGTTACAGTTAAATAAGATATAAGATTTGGATTTCTGCTGCTTCCGCCTCTATAATTCATGAAGCTTTGTAGATTGTGCCTGTGGGAAGGTGTTTTGATAAGGTGCTATTACCAACAGAAGCACATATTCTTCCATTTCTTGACATTTACCTTTCATCATTCATCATCCTGTGATGATTTACAGTAACATTTTAAATGTGATCAAATAAGGAAAAGTACAGTCTTTTCCCTCACTCTTTTTCTTGCCTAGGTCTAGGCCAGGAGAGAGATCCTTATCTTTTCCACAGAAAAAAATCAACTGAGTACATAGTAGTATTCATTAGTCTTTAATGAAACACTGGGTCTGGGAGTTTAATATTGTAAAGAAATCTTTATTCATTTATAAGGCACAGTTCATTTAAGATTATAGAACTTCTTTTTAAGTGTTTTAGGAAGTAATAATATATGAAAGATATATCCTGATCATGTTTGCTCAGTTCCAAAGATCTGGGTTATTCCATTCTTGTGTTGGTGGTCATAACACTAAGCAGTACCTTCAGTAAAAACTGCAGCTCCAACTACTGAAGTATTTTCATTGTACAGCTCTTTAAGTAGACTAATCAATTCAGAAAGTTGCAGCGGTACTTTATTTTCATTTTATATAGGCTGGGTGAGATGGAGAACTCGATAACAAAGTAAGCTGTGAACATTCTTAATCATGTTCTTTCATTAGTGCTAAAGCACTGCTACTTTATAGCAGACGTTGTCCTCCTATATATCAGAAAGGAGTAAATGTGCTTGCTGCAGTGCCTTCACATTGACCTCTAATGTGTAAAATGATGCTTATAACCTTCAGCGAATATAATTTTGCAATATAATTTGATCCTTTGTGCTGTGTGCAATCCCATTTTTCAGTATGCATTTTCTTCTTAAATGAGTACATTGATTATGCTGTGGAAATTTCCAGAAACATTTTTTCCACACTCAACGTGAATTTGTTCCATACATTGTGTAAAAGTTCCTTCAGAGTTGTATTCAAGTAATCACAGGCAGAATTTTTGTCTGTCAAATGAGTGTGAATTTAGTTTTTAACTTGCTAACAGAAAGTTAAGTCACATTTCAGCTTATAAATATGAAATATACTCCTAAACCTTTAGCTGTGAGTTCCTGACACATATAGCATGCAAAGACAGTGTCTTACATTTCCCTAGTATTTAAATGTAATTGAGGATAGAAACTTTACTCAAAGACTTTAAAAATGTTGCATGTTAATTTTAGTAGTTTAACAAAGTACTGTGTGCATGTTTCACCACTGAAAAAATATTTTTGGAAAGCATTTCTTCAGTGTTGATTCTTAAATTGCAAGAGAGGGAAATAAAGAGTAGGACAGGTGAAAACCAATTTTTTTTTTTCATTTCATTCAATGTTTCAAACACAATCCAAAAGAAGCCGTGACTGAGAGCTTTTGTCTGTGAGTGTTTCATGGGGAATAGCAAAGTATGTCTTGGTTGAGTTCTTGTTGGATGGATGTTACCATAACAAAACTAACATAGCTGCTGTTCTCAGCCATCATTGTTAACTGCTTTGAAGATCCATGAGGACAGAAATTTTGCTTCTTGCAGCAAATGAGCTGAAGCTCACTGAAGTCAATGTCAACCTTTCCACTGACTTCAGTAGCATTTGGATCAAAATTCTGGTTGAGGCTTGTAGCAGACTGGCTGAGAAAGTAGGAGAATTAGAGTGTTACCATCTGTTCAGTGCAAAAAAATTGCCTGACTTTCCAGTTACATTAATTTGGAACTTCTCATATACCTTCAGGTATTTTAATACTGGCTTTATTTGATGTAATTATTAATAGTGGAGTGTAATTTATGATATAATACTGGAAAATAAAAACAACACCAAAATAATTTAATTAAGACAAGGCTGTGCGCTCAGAATGTGAAGGATTCAGTGCAGGAGACTGGATTCTTCCCTTCACCAAAAATATTTTTGCATATCCTAGGAATGTTTCTTAAGTAATCAGTTACACTAAAAAGCAGCTTGAAAATAGATTGATATCAAGGCATGTCTATGTGTCAGTTCCACTGAATTACAGGTAAGAACATGTATTAATGTTTTTGGCATTGTGCCATGACTGCTCTGCAATATCTTTTTTACTATAACTTGTTTTTGTTCAAAGTTTCAAGTGGACAGGAATTATTTCTCTATCAGTTAAAGGAAGCAATTGCAGGGTGTTCTGAAGGTTGTTCATACGATGGGATTTCTTGGGAGTTGTTTTGTGTTCTCGTTTGTCTTACTGACTAAGAGAAAACAGAGTAGTTTTGTCAAGATAAGCTTGTCTCTGCTTCCTACCTGTGTGTGCCCCAACACTTCTTTGTATTTGGTGAAATCAAAGGAGAAATCTCTGCTTGGTTTGGGTTTGGTTTTGGTTTTTTTTTTTTGTTTGTTTGTTTGTTTTGGGTTTTTTGTGTTTTTTTTTTGTGTTTTTTTGGCTAGACATTGTTGATACCATTCCCAGAAACTTCACGACACCACACCATCATTGTGCCGTGACGTCAGCCAGCCTACTGAGAGGGAATTACTTACGTTACTGCGAGTGCTTAGATCCTGGAACATTTGGGCAGTTCTGCTGAAACAGCCCAGGGTAGCTCATGTTGACACACTGCTGATAGACAGGCAGTGGCCTGTGTACTTTGTTAGGGGAACAGTGGAGGTTACAGACATCGCTGTGGTGAGAATGCCATGGAGGGGAAAGGGCAGCTGCAGTCCCTGGGGGTGCTGAGCTCACTGAGAAGCAGGAGCTGAGGCCCCTGTGTCAATCAGATTTCCACTGCCTGGAAAGAGAGCGTCGGAACAGGAGCTCAGGTGTAGGTGGTTACCATCATTCATATGCATCCAAATCCATCAGAGGACCTTTGCAAGCCAAAAGGCAGTGCATGTTCCAGCTGCCTGAGAATGATACATATTTTGGCCTAAGTCCACTGACAGTGTAGCCTAAAATTTAGCTAAAATCTCTGCAGTTATTCATACAAAACCACTGTATCCAATGCCTTGCTAAAACCTGTATTGGTGTTTCCAGGCAGATTTGGGAGGACATTGAGTAACTGGAGGAAAGATTGACTTGGTTTTGGTCATAAATTTGGCAGAGGATGGAAAGTCTCCAAGAGGCAAAGTTCACTGCTAGCTTCCATCACAGGAATGCTGAGCTGGATGTATGTTTCATTGGGCTCAGCATGGCCATTATCAATCTAGGAAGGCAGTGCATAGTATTGTTGTTGGTCAAACAATTTTATATTTGCCAATGAAAAGTAAGCAGGTAAAGATGCAGATGAAGAAGCTCTTGTTTGGAGGGAAGCAAGCAGAAGAGAAGATTAAACAGAGAGAGGCATGTTGCAATGTGGATGTTTAAAAGACAGAATGAGAAATTAAGTCTTTAGAATTGGACATCAGAAGTGGAGATTAGTGGGTTGTATATGATCTGTAAAGATGTAAATTTAAGATTAAATGGAGTTACTTTTTCTCTTGGAAGAGACAGTCAGTTGCAGCAGGAAAACTGAGATGTTCAGTGGACCAGTTTGAGGTGTGAGAAAATGAAGGAAGGTGACTACTAGAAGGATAAGGGATTAACAAAATAGAACTATTAATTCATTCTTTCAGGCCAAAGCTGTGGCAAAAAAATGGAGTCAAGAAATGCATGTACACTATGAGAAGCTGCTCTGGGAATAGAAAGGATTTATTTTTCTTAATGTAAGGGCTGGGAATCATCTAACTAAATGTAATTAATTGAGCTAATCACTCTAGGCTCCTTTTAACCTATTTCTAGTTTATAAATTTCAATTAATTTTACCCAACTGTACATATCTAACATAGGTCAGATAAATGTCTCCCTGAGTGCAGCTATTGCTTTCCACTTAGTATTATCTTAATACATTTCCCAGGCTAGGGCAAGGATCTGTAAATATCTACAATGGTACGTACTGCACTTCAGCTCTTCAAAAATGAGATGCTCAGGTTAAACTTGGGGAGAGCTAAACACTGTGGGAGAGTGATTCACCTCTCTTTCTCCATTGAGGTGAAACTAATAAAGTAGCTTAAACGAAAGTTAGGTTGTTTAAGGATCACCTGCTACATTGCTTCAAAACCTTTTTGAGATCTCTAGGTCTTGCAAGTGAGCTCTTTAGGGAGGTTCTGCGAGTAGTCAAGCAGGTTTGTCACATAAGGGACTGAAACAAGTGAGGTGGCTGATGGATACTGGTAATACTTGAGAGAAATTTCTCTGAGAAAATTAGCCTCTGATAATTGCAAACAAATGAAGGTGACCTCCAAATGAGACAGAGAGGAAATGGGCATAACAGCATGGGCAAACAAAGAGAAAAAGGCAGGGAAATGAGCAGGAGGTCTGCAGGCAAGACAGAGAAAAAAGGCAGGGGGGTCTGATACTGGAGAGCTGAAGGAAGAGGACCATGAAGACACAAGTTTTAGACAGTCAAGTGAAAGCATGAATGGAATAGATGCTAATGTGTACATGGGATTGATGAGGTTTCTTGTGGGAGTTTTAGGGACTTTCCTTGTGAATTGTGGAAGGGCTCTGTATCTACCTCAACCATTCCACAGTGTCAATACACTACTGCATACCCAGTGACAGTTTGCCATTCAGAACAGCTGTGCTCTTCCAACAATTAAGGGAGCTTTTTTTCTGAAAAGATCAAAGGGACTTAACTTCACAGATTTTATTCCTTTTGAGAAGGTATTTTTTGAGATGTAGCTTAGTAAATTACTGCATCTTACTGTATTTTTTCCCTATAGTTTTTTCAGCAAAATGTACTTAAATACTGGACATTGTTGATACCCAGTTTCTCTGGACAGAGAGTTAGTGCTTTGCAACACATACCTATTTTGCTTCAAAGTAACACATTGATTAAACAAGCTTTTTTTTGCATGTAAAATGAGTAACTAGAAGTTTTATGGGAAGTACAGCTGGTTGTAGTGGGTGTAAGGTCTTTTCTTTCAGTCATAGCTTAGCAGCATGCAACGATGGTTACATAAGCTTGAAATCACAGCCAGCAAGCACAAGGTAATGTGCAGAGATAGATGTACCTCCCAAAATGTCACATACTTCCAGATGTCCTTATAGAAAACAATGCAGTGGGGACCAAACACACACTGCAATAAACTTACAAAGTTCAACAAAAGTCGGGAAATATCCAGATACATGTAAAACCCCCTTTTTCACTCCCTCTCCCCCAATTATCTTTGATCTCTTAAGTATGAACCTCAACATATTCTACAAAATACCTTATGAAAATCAATCTTGGATGCTGAGTGAGGTGTTTTGAATTTATGGTGATCAGAAATCTTCTGCTCACATTATTCTGCAGGAGATAATTACCTGTCTGTTTGTTGCTGCCCTAAAAGGGGTTAAGATATTATAACCTCTTCTCTTCTTACTGTTCTACTCTACACCAAGAGCAGAAGTTGACTTTTCTCTACAGCTTTTTTAGCTGGTTAATACAATTCAGTTAAACTCAGAGCAGTTGTTTCAGGCAACAACTTTACTTTACCTGGAAGGTCATGCCTCATCTTCAGGCCTGAGGAAGAGTTTGTGTGAAGAGATTGTCTGGTTTATTCACCTACTATCAGCTTGCAGCTTTGCAGTACAGAATGGCAATAACAAAATTTTATGGTGCCCTGACAGTGACTGTTCTTGCTTTTGTAAAGGTTGTTGGTTTGGATGAAATAAAAAATATAGACCTAAACCACAGCCTCTCTCACAAGCAATGAAACCAGTGCTGGTATTAGTGCTGGTGTCCATGAAATGGCAAGAAGGAGATGGATTTTGGGGATGGGATCAATTTATGCCACTGTTTCTCCTGAGCCCTCCATGGCACGAAACCTTGACTTGTGTGTGTATAAAGGACAGTCTCCTATTAACCTGGTCTCTCTTACAGTGTAGTTTTATAAGTCAGACATTACATTGTATTTGCTCCTTAGTGCTGAATTAAAAAAGTAGCATCAAAGATTATAGGCCTTGATTAATGTGTATAAATCACCACCAAAGAATATGAATGTCTGTTCTATTTTTTTAAAGAATGTATACATTATTGTTTATTTATCTTGGCAAAATGATTTGTTATAATTTTAGTTTGTCGTGCGGAAGACTTTTTATATAAAATATTCATGTTTCAGCTTTATTTGATATCTGATATGATAGATGTTAACTATCAAATATCTTCAGTGAGTTATTACGCGTGAAATGTTCTTTCCTGTTCTAGATTTCAGCAAAGCTCAATAGTTTCACTATGCAGTCAGTCAATGCCTTACTCAAACTAGCAAATTATTATATCAAGCCTCTTCTGTGACCTGGCCACACCTCTCAGCCCTCAGCCCAGCTTCTCAGCTACACACTGGTTCTTATTTTCATGGCATTACCCTGTGGATTATACAACTCCTTCCATTTGTTGGAGATGGCTTTAGTCACTGGTGACTATCCCACTTCTTACTTTAATGTCCTAATGGAAGAAAAAAAGGTGGGGAAAAGGAAATTTGGGACTCAGTCATCTGTCATGACTGTTTGGAGACAGCTGGATATTAATGAAAACAAGATACCAAGGTAAATATCATCAAGCATCTAGGTAGGTGAATTCACCTTGAAGTTGGTGACACAGTTGACAGAGATAACTCCCCCTCAAAAATTCTTCAGCACAGAGAATTCCTTAGATTTTGTTTTTTGCTTGGTCTATGTTTGAGAAGTATCTGTTTGGCTGTGTTTTACCCTTTTTTTTTTTTTTTTGTACTCTTGAAAACTGGTGTCAAGTTCTGCAAATTTTTCTTACCTAAATTATAAAGTATTATTGTTAGTATTACCTACCTGGAAGTTCATATTAGTTAACTAGGTCAGCTCATAATTACAGTTTACCAACATACATTACATGCAGGGGATGAATTCCAAGGACACAAAACAGGTATAAAAATGGTATCTTCAGAAAACATGTGACAATAAAGAAAACTGAAATTTTGAAGGAAAACCCAAAGTTAACGGATGCTATCTGGTGAATTTCCATCATAAGAGCTGCAGAAAAATAAAACAATCATATTCCTAGGGAGCAATCACTCACACTTTCAGACAATATAAAATTTAAAATGCTATAATCAAGTGGCTTTTGAAAAGCAGAATGGGAAGGTTGTTTTAGTAATATCTGTGCTGGGTTTTATGCTACCCAACAAAGATCTACAAATGAGGGCAGGTTATTTTCTGTCCATTTGCTTTTGTTTCTCTGAGTAACACCTGCTGTAATGAGTTTGTAATCTGAAAGTAAATAACTGAGCAGGGAGGAGGAAATGGGCACAACGCACAGGCTTGAGAATAAACAGCTGTCAAATGGCTGGTGTTTCAGAAAGTGGAACACACAGCTTTGATGGAGGATCTGATTCAGCTTGAATGAAGGAACTGATCACACCCAGTTGTCAAACTTTCCTAATTGAAGAATTACTTGAGAGAATTCTAGAACAATACGTTATCCTCTTCAGGTTATGGAACTATTTTCATGGTTTGTCAGGTAGGGAAGAGCTCTGAAAGGATCAGCTGCCCGCTGATGGGGTGGCTACGCAGGTTGTAAAAGGAGTGTGGTCGTGCTTCTTTTAACTTGAAGTTTAGGGAGGTTCATGCCAGAGAGACCAAATTACATAGCAGTGTATATAAAGGGGGGTGAGCTTCACCTAAGTCTCTGCGAGAAACTGCCAGAATCTGAATTTATGTGTACATATATTTGGCCACCTAACACTCTTTTAATGGAGCAGACCTCTTGTCATTCAGTATCTTTCATTTTGTCCATCTGGTATTAGAATAATACAAACTTGCTTTCAGATGAAAGTTCATCCCTGCACAAGGAGACTCTGCTATCAAGAGAGGTGTATAAAATAGAACCTTTAATGAGCAGCTTCACCAGTTTTCCTGAATTTGTTTCTGTGTTTGGTGTAAATTAGAAGGGCTGTGGGTTCAGTTCCTTTTGATGTCACTGGTATTAGTCCAGGGTTCCTGGACTTAAGCGCATTTAAGACACCAAATATTTAAACAGGGCTTGTCTGATTTTATAGAATATGTTCAACTCTGTTTAAGACAAAGCATTACCAAATAAATATTTGAATATTTTCTTTCTAGTCAATTTTCCATTGTCTCTGTTGCAGTCTGGAAGATAGACTTGGCTCAGGGGCTCCCATGTTTTCCTTCTAGTTGACAAAAATACTCTGCTTAATTCTTCTCAATGTGGGCAATTCTTCTTGCCAAAGGATGGGCTTTGGTGGTTTGATGGTGTTCCATTGTACAACCCTGATCCCATAGAATGGGGTGTGGGTGTTACCTTTTTTGGGACTGTCACTCTGGAAAACAGAGGGCGGTGTTCTGCCAGCCACACCGAAATCACTCCTCAGGCTTAGACAGTGTTCATGTCCAAATGAAAAGCAAGTATTCTACTCTACTCAGAGTTCACCTGTAATCTTTACCAGACTGTCAGAGTAAAGTAATTATCAGAATGCTTAATTACATTTCCCAGAGACAGATTATTTTTGGTCAAGTCTCACCCTCCAAAATGTGTACTGACTTTATGTGAAGAACCTACCTTTCTGCTGTGGTTTCTGTGGAGAGAAGGCTCATTCATACCTGGGAATTGTACCCACCCTCCAGCCCTTCAGCTGCTCTCAGCTGTGCTAACAGAACTGTGTTTGACCAGCTTCGTCATTGCCATGGAACCTTTGGAAAGCCCTTCCCAGTTGTACAGATGTCAACTAAATACCAGTTTGAGAAAAAAAAAACCAACAAAAAACAAACAAAAAAAGAACCCCCTGAACCATTTACAGACTGCCAATACAACACTTCCTGAATACAAATTATTAAGCTGGGAGTCAGTGTACTCTAATATTATCTGTTATGTTGGAGTCAGTATGCAACAGCTCTTTCTCCTAGTCTTTGTAAGTGAAAGTTGAACAGGCAGCTCCATTGGAAATAGATTAATTTCAGTAGTTTCTTACTGCTTCTTCATTCCCCAGTATTTTAAATTATATTTATTCATAATTTATTTTTAGTCACATTTCATTTGTGAATAATGTATGTCAGGTATTATGATGGTATTTTTTCACTTCATAAATCAAAGGAGTGCTATTTCTGTAATAGTTTATTACCTGAAGGCTATGATTAAATCTGTCTGTTTAATTTTGGTTCTGATTGCCAATGCAAAGAGTTAAGCATGTGCCCAACTATAAGTAAATGCTGTTGTCACTTAGTAAATGTGAGTGTTCACCCTTTTTGCTTTTAGCATGGAAAAATATAGGTCACAGCAGTTTTGATTATTCCTTGAATTTTTGTAGAATCTGGACCTTTATTTCACTAATTTCTTCAGTAATTGAGCACTTTGATGACATGAAAATTTTACACACTAGAAAAGCCTGTAATTCAAACGTCATAGTCCTGTCACTTGCGTACATGTTTAAGGTTACTTGAGGAATTCATTGCATTTCCAAATAATATAATTAGAACAGGGTTTCTAAAATGAAACTAGATAGAATTTCCTAAAATTGCCTTGATTCTGCTGTTTGGAACGCCTTGTGCAATAAAAATACTTAGTGTATTTAATTTACTTTTAAAAAATTGATATGGCACAAATCTAGATGAGCTAGAAGGTTTGGGTTTCATTCTTCTCCAATGAGTAGGTGTCTGCTGACATCTGGGAAGGACTGTAAAACCTACATTTGGGAAGATGCAAATGAACTGAATATTTCTCTGAAACCAGATTGGTGTCAAAAATCCACTAACTGATGCTTTACAACTGCATGAAAACTGAAAGAGGTTATTTCTCCTTTCCCAAAGATGATCCTTAGGATGCATATTCTTCAGCAGAAGAATGACTTGAGCTCTGGACCTTACCTTATAAACCAGTGAGATAATTGCATAGTTAAAGAAAAAATAAATATAAATTCCTGTCAGAATCTCCAGGTGCGTAATGAATGAATTTGTATTCACTCTGCAGTTTCTCAGTTCATATATTATCTATGTGTAGTTATTCTCCATATGTGACAGATTTGAAATAGCTTTTTATTCTTGGTTTCATATCAGGAGGTGAAAACTTATTTCTGCAAATATATCTTTTTGCAAATGTAAGCTTTTTTTTTTTTTTTAATGAAGATGATAAGTTGCTCTAGGATAAAAAAATTATTAGGAGATTTCCCTTAGAGACAATTGAGAATTCTCTCCTCAGAAGAGAGACTACCAGGTGGCTAAGGGGAAAGAAAGTAGGACAGACCACAGCAAGTGAGAAGTCATTATGGAAATAGGTAAAAATTTCAGTTCACCTTTTCTGTTGCATTCTTACCTATGCTGAATATGAACTGGATTCTGCTGAAGAGCTTGACTGTGCTTTTTAACTTGACCTAGAACTCTCTTAAGACAGTGTTTAAATTTAAAGGGCTTGTTAGGAAGGAAGATGTTACTGTAGCAACAGAAAAGTAGTATTTTTCAGATTTGACAGAAAGCTTTAGTGTCCTTCTTGACTGAATTTTCCAGATTTCACAGTATGAGTTTTTTTCAAAGTCACATGTGGTATTTGTTAGATGAATTACCAAAAAATAGTCAAGTGGTGCAAAACCAAAAAGGATGATTTCAGATAGTGACTTTTAAAAAAATAATCTTACCTAGTAGTATTTTTCCATTCCACTATATGAGGCTTTAAAATATTAATAGAGTGATGATTCTGTTTTTGCTTGGATCTTATAAGGGACACTGTTGGTGGATCAGCTCTCCAGGCTGGTGTGAGGCCTGGTAGATCTGAGGAGATTCCAGTGATGGATGGATGGCAACTGGGAAGGTCACACCAATGTGAGTGTTATGATTTATTGCCCCATTCCTACCTTCTTTCCCTCAGCAAATGCTACTGATTTCTGTGCAAGAATGGTTTTGGTTTGATATGGCTCTTTGTGTGGTTTGCTCCTTTTGACAAGAGCAAACTGAGTAAGCACAATAGCACCCCTGAAAAATGTCTGGGTTCCCCTACACATTGAGGGGACCAGGAGACTGCAGTGCTGATGGTATTCAGAAGAATGATAGAACAATTCTGATGTGGGGAAAGATTCTATGTGCAGGTATTCAGAAACTTTCCTTAGAAGAAATATAAAAGAAGAAAGATATATTCATAGTATCATGAATCAAAAATTATGCTAGTATTTGCTCATTAGGCCCTGAAAAAGTAATATTTCATGAGAAACAAAATTCCATGGATTTTTTCTAGTGAACTGCTAATGCAGTACTGAGTGTGGGCAGAAAACGCAGTAGTTAAATGAGTTTTTTATAACTGTGTTCTGGCCAGAAGCCTCTATATTAAAGTGCTCCCACTGGGTTCCCGTAGCAATGGAAAGCATTTAACTAACATTGGTGGGAGAAAAAACCCCATGTATTTGCATCTGCACTTTGGATTTCAGTACAGATGAGAAAGTGTGAATGGAAAAATGTTCCATCAAGGCAGAACACACACATTCTGCCCAGCTAAGCCAGTCCACCCCTGCATCTTTCTGCCTCTGCTTTCAGACTGTGCGGCAGCTCTGTATGGCAGCGTGCGAGAGCTGGTGAAAACAAGTCACATGGGCTTTGGGGTAAGCAAGTACATGTGGGATTCCAGTGTGGCCTTCAGCTAATGTCTTTGCTCTAGGCAATGGGAAGGAACAGAACAATTATTTGTTTTACTTCTTGGGTGTGAAGTGGTAAAAGTGCACCTTTGTGCATGACATCTATGTAAGAGGGAAGATTAAATTGCAAGCACTCTGAGTTTTAAGAGACAATAGCTCAATAGTGCACTCAGAAAATAGGTAATTGAATAAAGTAGAAGCAGGTACAGTAAGTGTGCTGATTTATCATGTTCTTATATCAAATTGGTAGATTATTATAACCTCAGCTGAACCCATTTTTTTTCATTGCCTTGGTTTACTTTCACAAATGAACAAAGTCTTAAAAAATAAGTGTGGAGACAAAGAAACCAAGGATGGTAATATTAATGAGAAAGGCAGTTCAGATTCAAGAAGATCTGTTACTATTTTGTAACCCTGAAGCCACACAGTTTAAAGATGCATAACTTTTTTAGGAAGATGAAAGATTTTTAAAAAAATTAAACTGCTTTACTTCTTTTAATAGTACTCCTAGTTATTTAAATATGCAGTTTAAAACAGAACAGTTCCTTGAATCTTCAAGCTATGAGGTTTGTTCTAAAACAAGCCTATACTTATGTGCTTATCACTTTCTTTAAAATTAAAATAATGAAGGAAGCATTTAGCTCTTCACTAAAAATTACTACAGTGACAAAAAATGGCAGTTGTTTCTCTAATCTCTGGCTGTTGTATATTGGTGACTGAGCAATGATTGTGAGTTTTTGCTTGAAGAGCAAGAGATCTCAAATTGCTCCCAAGTGCAGTATGGCTATTATATACCATAGAGCTGCTATATTTAACGTCTTGAGCGACTGTGATCATTAGATTAAAACTTTAAGGTGTAGTAAAGACACTAAAGTTATGTTTTACAGGACCCAACATAAAAAGGAAATACATTATATTTTGGGATATTTTTGCCTGTATAGTTTTTGTGTTTTTTTAATTTCACTCCTTAATTGCAGCAAAGAGCATTCCTTGAAGAGGTTTTAATTTTATCTGTACAACATTTTGAGTTTTTTCTTTATGGGAGCTTCTCATTTTTCAACATTTGCTTTTGCTCCATCTCAGGACAAAAATGATAAAAAATACATTAAAATGTATTAATGGAATAAAAAATTTAAAAATATTATTTTTGCAGAAGGTAAAATACTGAAATATTTAACATTTTGGGTTTTTTAAGTTAACGCTGAACTTTGTCAGCCCGAACTGCCAGGTTTGTCAGCCTGAGGGCAGAGTGAAGGATTTGCCAGTCCTCATCCTGGAAGTTTTATCCTCAGTTCTCGAATGTCCACAATGGGCAGGAGGGAAGTTACTGAGCAACTCCTGTGAAGAGGCCCCAGCCTTGTCACTGGGACAGGCTTCCTTGTTCACCTGATCCAGGATGCCACGCTCTGGAAGGGGCATTGGAAACACCCGAAATCAGTCACAAAATCAGAATAGAATCGCAGAATGGTTTGGGTCAGAAGGGACCTTTGAAATGTCACCTGGTCCAATCCCCCTGCAATGAGCAGGGACATCTTCAACCAGATCAGGTTGCTCACAGTCCTGTCCAACTTTCTTTTATCTAAAGTCCCACCATTCATATCTGGCTCAGATTCATAATGGTATTAAATTTACCTCAAATTATATATTGTGATTCTATTATTTGTTTCATTAGAACTATCTTGTAGGACCTCCATTTTCTGAAAACACATTTTTCTTTGACAGATCTGTTGACAGTCTCCGTCAGCTTTAGTTTATATAAGGATCGGGATGTTCAGAGAAGTCAGTTGGTTTTGTTAACATAAAACTCCAACAGCCCAAAATAAAGCAAACTTTTAATTTTTCTTACACAGGAAAAGGATGTGAGTGAAATTTTCATGAAAATGATGTTTCTGTTTTTACCTCTCGTTCTTGAGTTGTCTGCCACCTGGCCTGTTTTTTAATACCAGGAAAAGAAATTCTGTTTCTTGACTGTCTTCAAAGAATATGTTGGTTTCATTAAATACGTGTATTTTTATGTGCTTTCAAAAGATCCAGCTTTTACAGAATAACACAAAATGTGTAGATATCTTTCCTCTAGTGGGAATTACAGCAAAATGGATTCTACACAGTTTTTCAATTATTTTCTAATCCCAGACAGACGGGCAGCTACACCTATTGACAAACCTCATGGGAAATAGCAACATATACCAAATTCCTTTTCAGCTCTAACAATTTAGTACTTTCTCAGCAGTTAGACTGTGTTAGGTTAGATATTTTAAAATCTGTCCTTTTTTATTTTTCTTTTCTTTTTTCTTTAATTGCTTTTGATAAACATTTCAACATTTTTTTGAGAAAACTTGCTGGATTGTTGTAGGGTGTGGGATTCATCTCACTTCAGATCTCTGCAGTTGTCAGTCATTCTGTGTCCCATTTATAGTCACTGAAGGGGAAGAAGTACTCATGGGACAGATTTGATCTGACCTATTTTACGTGTCTGCATCAGGAGGAGATGAGTGGTACTCCAGGAACATTTGGCAAACTGACTAAATTGCCATCAACTGCAGAAACAGCAAAGTGTGAGCAAAGGCTCTGCGACAGGCAGAGGAGCGTAGAGGAGTATGAACTCCCATCCAAACTTCCTGATATATCTCCATGAACTTTTTTAAACTTGAGATCTGCATCTTAACTTCAAATGGGATAGTTTCCAAATCCGCTATCTTAAGAGTACTTTGCACTGCTAAGGTTTATAGTCTTTAGTGGTGCCTTTGTTTTGCCTAAAAAACATACACATAGAAGGTAAATACATTCTCATGCAAAGTTTCTAAAACTAAGAGAACAACAGTAATAAGAACTCTTTAGAAGGATTGCACAGTCTTTCTTCTCTTGAAAAACATTTTAGCTCTACAGCAATGAAGTATGTTATGCCTTGGGACTGAACTATATTTTTGATAAATAAATTATTTTCACCTTTTACAAAGTAATCTTCCTGCTTATAAATTAATTCTTAGTTTGATATAAGCAATGAAAATATAAGAATTTCCCAAATAAATTGTAAACAATCACTAAGTTTAAACTGAAAAGATGCTGTTAAATTTCAATTTGTTTGTAATCTCAAAAAATTTTTGGCCATGGTATATAATCATGCAAATGCACCAGCACAGACACACTTGGCTGAAAATACATTCCTTCCTTCTTGTTCTACGGTATAGCAAGTTTCATAATTTTTTATGATTATTAGCTTTATGATGCTTTGCTCATGTTCTGCATAGTTGGTTTTTTTTCCAGAATACTAACTTATCTTGATACTGTGAAAAGTTCAGATACTTTTAAGGGATTGTTCTTTCCCTTGTGCTTCTTAGAAAACAAACCCATCTTTAATCTGATGTAGACTGCTTTGCGGCATGTAGAAATATTGTGTATTTTTCAAATATCTGTAATGAGCTATATAGTGCTTACTTATTTTATGTTGCCAGCAAATGGGTTGAAAATTTTAAAGGTTTTTGAAAGAATGCACTTCCAGCCTGGAGGGGTTGATAAATTAGGTGAGGCATATAATTAATGCAAGGATTTAGAGGTTGCATAAATTAATAGTAATGTAAACATGGTTAGCAATATGCTGTTTACATTAACTTAATTTGACAATGAATGCTTTTCTGTGGTGTACTAAGAAGAAAAATATTTAACTCATTGAAGAAAGAGCAATATTGCAGTCATTGTGTGCTGGTAACCCAATTGCACCAACCCTGAGGGGCTGAAAAGTCCATGGATATGGGTAAGGAAGGATTGAGAACTGGTGACACACTGGGACATCTTCTGTGCTGGCCCATGACAGTCCTGAGTGACTGGGTTTTAAGTTGAGCATTAATAAACAGAGGAGAAGTTGTAACTTGGTTCAGAAAGGGAACTCCCAATGTATTAACAGCATGGAAGGCAACAGCAAACAAGAGTAAAATAAGTTGGAGGACTCAAGTTGTTTTGGAGAAGTGGGGGTGATGGGAGAAGAGAGAAATATTAGGAAGCAGATTATGAAGGGCTTTGAATGTCAAGTGGCCATACAACAGGATTTGAATCCTGTTTCCTGCTATGTGACATTAGGCAAATCATGACATTTCTCTGTTTTTTATGAGTCAAAAATATGGATAATGCTTGCATACCAAGTAGTAAACTGTGGTGACAGCTCTGATCTTGGTGCAATGTAAATGCGATATTTAATTTACTAATTTTAAAAATTCTTAAATGAACATGGTGATGTAAAAGCATTAGATTCACACTTTCCTTGAACTTATTTTTTTGTAGTACTCATTAACATATTTTTCTGTAATCAAGATTTCTGCAGAGCTTGATTTCTGTACACAAAGCTTTTTATTTATGGGAAGCAAGTTTCTCAAGGTGATTTTCTTTCTAATCTGTAGCCATATTGAATAGTTAATGAGGAAATGTCCTTCTCCTTCTCTTTGTACTTCATGATCCTAAGCTTTTTCTTAAAATACATAGGTAGGAGGTTATACTGTGTCACTAACTGTTAAATTTAGTGTCCCCATTCATTACATAAGAGAAACATGTGCTGCACCATTGCCAGCTGCAGACGCAATCCTTGCATGTATTGATTTGATTTTATTTTCCAAATAAGAACTTACACATAAGATATGGTCAGTGTGGCACAGTTTGTAAAAGCAAAATACAGTACAGCAGCGAAACTGCATTGTTCTGGAGGGAATACTTGGTTTTACACAGGTGTTCCTTTTCTTGAAGGTGAAAAAACCCTAATAATTGGATCTGTTTAGAATTCAAGAATTGTCATGATATCCATGATGATCTCACTGAATATTATCTCTAAGAATTCCTGTCTGCCGTGTCCAACTGGCTAAAGTACCATGGCTCATGCTGGTAGATGATGACCAGAGCTGGATTTTACGCCCTTTCATTGCCTCTCATCTGGATTTCAGTGGGATAATATACTACAGGTTAAAGTTACTATTCCTTAATAAAAGGTCGGTAATCCAGAATATGGCCCTGGATGAATTCAGCAACACAGGCAGAGGTGAGTTGGTTTCTGTTCTGAACACCAATTTCCTCCAGATCAAAGCCTACACCCTTGTTTATAAGAATACCACTGGAACTGAACGAGCAAGACTGAGAGAAATTCACACAGAAAGAGAGAGAGAGAGAAAACTTCCAAAAGTTAGATATTAGTCATGTCACTTGACATGCACTGAAAAACAGTTGGATATGACAGCAATCCAAAAACACATAATGAGAAAAAGTTCTTCATAAAAATACCATGGAGCTCACATTTCAAAATGGTAATAATTTTATTGACATTTGAGAAAACTTACCTTTTCTAAAGTTAACATTTTATGCAAAATGATTGAGAGATCTGGAAAAAACCTATATATGAATGAGTCAGTTTGTGGGTTGTTGAGTCAGTTGGTGTCTTAGGTAAATTAAAAACACAAATAGTTTTTCTTTCTGTCGGTATTTTGATGTTTCTCTCATCTGCAGTAAGTAAACAATTTTCTGTTAGTATTACTTGTATATTTATTGAAATTATACTTACTGACTGGGGAAGCAAAGTGCTTCCCACTGTAAGTTAAGACCATGTTAATGACCACCTAAGGGATCTGAATATACGTAAGTTGATGGGACCTGATGATATGCATCCCAGAGTCCAGAGGCATTTGTCTGATGTAGTTGCCAAACCACTATCCATGATATGTGAAACATCATGGCAGTCAGGTGAAGTCCCAAGTGACTGGAAAAAGGGGAACCTTGCACCCATCTTAAAAAAGGGTAGAAAGGAGGACCTTGGGAATTCCCAACCTGTTAGCCTCCCTCTTTGCCTGGGAAGATCATGGAACAGATCCTCCTACTATGGCACATGGGGGACAGGGAGGTGATTTGAGATAACCAGCACGGCTTTGCCAAGGGCAAGTCCTGCCTGACCAATCCAGTGGCCTTCTATGATGGGGTGACTCCATCAGTGGACAAGGGAAGGGCTACAGATGTCATTTATCTGGACTTTCACAGAGCCTTTGACACAGTCCCTCACAGCACCCTTCCCTCTAAATTGGAGAGAGAAGGATTTGATGTGTGGACTGTCCCATGAATATGGAGTTGGTTGGACAGTTGCATCCAGAGGGCAGTGGTCAACAGCTCAATGTCCGAATGGAGATCAGTGACGAGTGGTGCCCTCAGGGTCTGTGCTGGGGCCAGCATTATTTGATGTCTTCATCAATGACACAGACACTGAGATTGAGTGTGACCTCAGCAAGTTTACAGGTGACACCGAGCTGGGTGGTGCAGCTGCCACACCTGAGAGACGGGATCCATCCAGAGGGACCTGGACAAGCTCGGGCAGTGGCCCATGGGAATCTCACGAGGTTTAATAAGAACAAGTGCAAGGTGCTGCACCTGGTTTGGGGCAGCCCCTGTTATCAGCACAGGCTGGGTATGAACAGATCGAGCGCAGCCCTGCCCAGAAGGACTTGGGGGTGCTGTGGGTGAGGCTGGACATGAGCCAGCCGTGGGCACTCCCAGCCCAGAAACCACCCATGTCCTGGGCTGCATCCAAAGCCCTGTGGGCAGCAGGGAAGGGAGGGGATTCTGTCCCTCAACTCTGCTCTGGTGAGACTCCACCTGGAGCACTGCATCCAGCTCTGGGGTCCCCAAAAAGAGGGGCATGGAACTGTTGGAGAGTGTCCAGAGAACCAGAAAGATGATCAGAGGGCTGGAACACCTCTCCTATGAGAAAAGTCTGAGAAAGTTGGGAATGTTCAGCTTTGGGGTGAATTTATAGCAGCCTTCCAGTACCTGAAGCAGGGCCTATAAGGAAGCTGGAGAGGGACTTTTTGAAAGGTCATGTAGTGACAGGACAAGGGGGAATGGCTGTAAGATGAAGAAGGGTAGGTTGAGATTAGATTTAGGAATAAATTCTGTACTATGAGGATGGTGAGACAAGGTTGTCCAGAGAAGCTGTGGATGTCCCGTCCCTAGAAGTGTTCAGGGCCAGGCTGGATAGGGCTTTGAGCAACCTGGTTTCAGGAAAAGTGTCCTTGCCCACAGCAGGGAGGTTGAAACTGGATGATTTTTAAGGTCCCTTCCCACCCAAACCGTTCAATGATTCTGTGATTCTAAGACCCAAAATATATTTATAATATCCAGTGTAATAAAACCTTTCTGTACTTAGCAAAAAGTTGGTTTTGAAACATGGAGATTTGGACTGAGAAGAATTTGGGGAGTTTACCTGACAGCTTTGTAGTTATGGTAAAGGAAGAAATTTGTTGAATTTGTCAAGAAAAAAGTAACAAGTGGAAAATGAAACCTGAAACTGAATAAATTAATGCTAAAAGATGAGGGGTTTTAAATCACTGGGATGATAAGCCATCAAAATTATTCAAATGGGGCATATGATGCAATACTTTTATTCAAACAGAAATTGTGGACTAATTGCAGTGACCACCTGATGATACCTGATGACAATCTCTGATGTTTTTAATGTAGAATGTGCTCACCGTGGTCTTTTCTGACTGAAATTTATCAATCACACTTATACAACAGAGCGCATTACTGTGAAATGTATTCTGTTCAGAGTTTTTCTTCACTGTCCTTGTACTGTTCACACAGTGTGAATGGTGGTACCTATTAATTCTGGGGTAAAATGACTTTATGGTGGTTTGATTATTAAAACAAAGCAATTTTAAATTACTCTAAATAATAAGGACTAAGAAAATCTTGCCAATCTTACCAGTGTACAAAGACAAAAATTCTTATCAGCTTTAGTTAAAATCTCATTTAATTACAAAGTAATTTTGTAAAGTGTCGACCTGTAGAAGTTGGTGTGGATGGTAATTTTGTATTCATACTTTTGTCATTTACTGCTTGTATTCACGAAGAAAACATTTCTAAATGTTACTTATTATTTCTGTACAAACTGCAGAAAGAAAGGATGGAGATCCCCATTATATAGTAATGACAGCTAAGCAGAAAATGATTTTTTATCCTTAGTACTATTTTTATATTGATTTTGAGGACTTGCTCATGAAACACTGAAGTCAGTAGGAACAAAATCAAATCATTGAGTAGCAAACCAGGGAAATTATTTCTTAAATTAACTGCCATAGAAGTTTTTATAGTCCTTGCTTTTCATCTGGGCAAATCTTGGAGAAGAGTGCGTTTTCCCAAGGACAGCTTTCCTCTTGAGGACAGTAGATTTGAGCTCCATGAGAACTTTATAAGGTTGCTAAAGTCTTTCATTGTTCTGTATTAGTAATGTAGCAGCATTTCAAGTGGAATTTCAACAGAACAAAACTAGTCTGAGTTATTTACTATCAAGATAGTACATAAGTGAGAGCATCCAGTTGTTTTATGTTGAAAATCAGAATGAATGAGCATCACCTTGTAGTTCACTATCACATGTCACTTGTAGTGCTCAGTCTAAGTTGATATATTTTGGGATAGTGAAATCCTCAACATGTGACAATTTTCCATGTATGTGGGTACATATGCATGTATATATTATTAATATTAAATCAAGCCCAGAGTTCTCATGTTTTCATGTTCTGATTCAGCAGTGATCACAGATACTCACTGTGTCCTTACATACTCACTGCATTACAGACATCTCTGCACTGATGCTTCTTCAGAGTTCTTGTTGCAATTCACCATCAGCATTGCAAAGCATCAGAGCTACCTCTGGATACTTCTGCGCTTGTCTGTTAAGTTCCCTCTGCAGTTTTGAGGTCAGGCAATCCAAATCAGCCTGGCTGATTTTATGATAACTGGGAGGGGAGTTACACAGAGAAAAGTTATGACTAATCTGAATTTAAAATATAGCAATAATAACTTTTGACCCCAAAGCACTGTATGAATTTTAATTCTTTTGATGGAAAAGGGATCATTATTGGTTTTGGCCTGGTATTTTGCTGCAGTGCAGCTTTCTATGCCTTCTTCAGCGTTTTCTTTTGTGTTCTTCACTGAAGAAACAGAATGGGAGAGTGAGTCCTGTGACTTCAGATCGGTACAGGATCATGTCTCTGTGGGCACTGTATCACTGGCTCATATAGAGCTTTTGTCTTCTTACTTACTGCCAAACTCTACATCAAAGAACAGGAAGCCAGCAGGTGTTCCACATATTGTATGGGGAGAAATGTATCTGAGCTTCTGTCTGCTCACATTCTGCAGCTGCTGCAGAGATTTTTAGGGAGCAAGAAGAGGCTGAAACACAGTCATCATTCAAAAATGAACAGAAGTTTACTGAGACATTACCTTGACCTCTGCTGGTTTTTTATGATTAAGCAATAAAATTTTCTTATATTTAAAAATGACTCCTAATGACTCACCTCCTGCTGCTGGCTTTAAATTTCATACAAATGACATGAAAAATAACTGGTAGACAATACAGTAATAGTAAAAAAAATGGTCATGACCACAGAAGCCTGAAAGGATCACCTGCCCTTAGCTTGTTTGAAATACAATCTTACATGTAACAACAAAAGCATACCTAGAAAAAAAAAAATAGGTATTAGAAAAAAAAAAAGTTTTTAAAGTCATTTTCCTTGAAATTATAGGTGCTGTAAAGACAAATGGGATGTGAGTCATTAGAAGGTGTGGTCTGATTGACACTCAGTTTATGGTGTGGTTTGCAAGAATAGATTAAAAGCTTTTCAGTAGCATTAAACTTAAAACTTTTCATTTTGAGAGCAGGAGCAATTGTAGCTTGCATCATAGAACTGGAGATATGAAATAATTTCACTGTATTTTGCTTCCATTTTATGGTGTAGAAATTTGTGTAACTGAAAATGTCAATAAGGAGATAAATTGCTGGCTTTCACTGTGAAAAAATAATAGTATGATTTTCTCATGGCAAAAGATACAGCAGGTATCTGTTGAAAAGTAAGACAAGAAGAGCTATTTTTTGAAGCAGCAGAGGTTTCTTTTATTCGATATTCTTGCGCGTATTTTTTTCTAGCTATTGAAATTTTTATTTTATAGCTGTTGAAGTAATGAAGCTACTGAAATATGTCTGTCCTTTTAAAATTATTAGGAGATAGCTGTCATAGTAAGGGTGTGCTTCCAAGTAGTGTGCTGTACTAGCACTTTGTTCTAAAGAAAGTCGTGTCCTTATAGTCTTAATGTATGGGCAGCTTCAGCTGGGGTGAGCTCATGTGCAGAACTGTCACAGCTGCTTTGCCAAATGACAGGAAATGAAACAGCCAGAAAATGTTTGGACAGTGAAGGCAGCAAAGAAAGAATAGATTCAATGATCACTGAGGAAGGCTGTTGCTGGTATCTGTAAGTGCATGGCTGGAGCTGTAGAGAGTGCTGATGTGTGGCTGGTGACATAGGGGACAGCTCTTGGTGATGGCCCCCCGTCACCCAAATACTGACCTACCTCTGCTACTCTTGGTCAGACAACTTGCTGGTTGTTTTATGGGAAAGACTTTTTATTTCACCAAGTAAGACTGATTGTTTAGTTATTTTCAAATATTTATTTTATTAAATTTTACCAGCAACATTAGAAATGTCACTATTTAGAAATTATTACATGCCTTTTAGAAGGTCTTATGTGTTAGAAACTATCACCCATCTCAGAGTACTTGGTGCAACACAGGCTTACGAAGCCAGATTCTGTGGCAATGTGTGTTGATTCTGGGTCTGAGAGTTACTGAAAGAGTGAGGGAATTGTCTTGCTAGGAGTGAAATGATTCACAGCTTGGGAGATTTCACCTCACAATCATGGGGTAGTTTTACTGCAGTTTTTGCTATGGCATAGCACACTGTCACAGCTTACCAAACGAAGGCTAAAAACATGCAGGGCAGTTTGGTGTAGGAAAAGAGAGGAGAATGTTTTTAAATTATGAGTTATGGAACGCCTAAAGTGTAAAGAACATCTGTGTGGTTCTATCTGTATAATTATGGACATCTGAAAACTTCCCATATCTATTGGTTCTAGTTAACATTAGTGAATTAAATCCAAATTCTTACAAGATTTGCTCACCTACTTCCAGAATGGAACTACCCTTGTGGTGCAACTACCTGTGATTGAAAGCCCACATTCTTGACAGGGGTGCCGCTTATTTCTAGAGGAGGTATTTCTGATTCTGGTAGTTAAAATTTGAGAAACTTAACACTATTAAAACTTATATTACTTTATTTAGAGCATGAGATCACTGAAGATACAAAGTGAGTTGTGAGGATGGGACATTGTTAGAGTAGAATCTATAAATTTGAGGCATAAAATTGCTTTAGCTGAGGCATAGTAAAAGGCAGCATGGCCAGAATGACATAAATTACTGCTAAGTGAATGGCAACAGATTTATGTCATCCTGAAATTAAACTGTTTGCTTTTTAAAGATGTTTTGTTAGATACATTTTGAGGAAAATATGCAAACATTTCACAAGTAAGAACAAAAGAAAAGTGGAAATGAAGACCTGGACTAACAAGAGGCTTTCGGCACAATTTCCAAAATAGTAAAGATGGTAAAGACGGAACTTTCTGCTTCTCTTACCAGACTATTCAGCCGGTCCATTTCATTCTGAGGTCCAAAGATGCTGAAAGCTGAGCTGGTTCTCTTGAATCTGTTCCTGTGATCTGCATGAACTAACCAGGTGTTAACCAGTGGAACAGCTGGTGGTTCAGGTTGTCAGTGGAAACTGGGGTGCAGGTCTTTTGGCTCAATGAGGCTGCAAGGACATTTTTTCTCAAAATGCTCACATTGTCTTTGCTAGATCTCACTGCTAAGGTGCAGCATAGCAGAAAACCCCAACCAGGTGGAGTTTGTTTTGTTTTGTTTTGTTTTGTTTTTAATACTTTTGAATGGAGGAAGAAATCCATGCTTTTCATACAGACAATAATTCTGCCACGCAGCACTATGATGAGATTCTAGGAGTATGGCATAGGAGTACTACTCAGGTAAGGCAGCAGCCATTCATTTTCTCCAGCAGAGAGAACTACAGGCAGCTATCATCACTTGAGGCAGATATTTCCATTTTTTGCAGTAGTAGTGGTACCTATTTTTAATAGCTGATAGTTAACAATTCCATGGGAAATGGAAAAACCTACAGGTAGTAATTACAGCCTCTTCTCACCCTTCAGTCCTGAAGGATCCTGTCCTCTGTTAACAATTATGAAATCTGGCACTCCTGGATCACGCTGCATATTAGGTTAAACCTAAGTAGCTGTCAAGAAGAGGAGATATCATGCCCAAGACAGGCTACCAAAGGAGGGCTGCATTTCCAAAAAGTTTGAGAGTTTCTGCTTTACGCAGTCCTAGAGGCACAGATTGGAATGAGCTGTCAAATACAATTTTTCACAGACTATCGTTGAGTTTATATAATGAGGAGGAACCTACCTGCAGAACAGGATGAAGAGAGAGAAGATTAAAAGAGACATTGAGCTCTACTGGCTGATCTCTAGGACAGCAAGAAAAAAGCTGAATGGAGTTTTTATACTTAGCTGAAAACTCTGTATCTAGTTATTTTACAAGCTGGAATAGTAAATGTCTGAGGCTTTGGTTTAGGTTGGTTGTTTTTTTTCTCTTTCCAAAGCTTTTTATGATAAAGGGAGTAACTGAATAAAGGGTTATTTAAGGTGGCCTTACAGAACAAATTCAACCCTCTGCAGATACATGCAATTCTTTGATGGGCTGGTAGAGTGGACATACCAATTTGAGAGTGATGTCCAAGACTGAGGAAGTAGATATGATTTATATTAAAGAGCAGGAATTTAATTGTATGAAAGTAGTATATACATTTTCCCCCCAATAAATACAGCTCTTTTAGCTTCCAAGCAAGATTTTGCTGCTCTTACAAATCCACACTCATGCTTAGCTGCAATGTTAACAGTGATTTACTATCCCTGGCCCCAACAGATGTCAATTTTCCAAGTGTGAGCAGCTCAGGAGACACATAGGAAGGAGACAAATAGATGTACAGAGCCTGGCTGGAGGAGTTATATCAGGTTGACTGATCCATGAACATGTACTGAAAGAATTTAATATGTGGCAGTCTGAATCAGTGATTTGTAAGAGATGACAGATGTAGCCAGAAACACCTTACTGGCAGAGGACTGACTGAACATGGTGTTTCTGACCATCTGAAAGTGTTGTTACAAATGTCAGCGACAGGCTATGTTTTCTTTCTGCTGCATGTCTTTGTTCAGACAGTATGTACTTGTCAATTATTCTGATTTGTATCAAATTGCAAGTGGCCATGTACAATGTGATTTCCTCTGCCTTCCTCTTCCTACAGGAAACATACTCTTAATTCAAATATTTCCTTTTGTCTTGGATTGAGGGACACTGATAAAATGTAGAGAGCCAGAATTGGCAGTTTGGATTATCCATTCTCTTTTGCTTAAGGAAGGAAATTTTAGATGGATTTTGATACAACTTTATGTGTTGGTTTTTTTCTTTTAAGAATAGAAGCGTGAAATAGTTTGTTGAGGTGTGAGACCTAATACAAAGGCGACTGTGACAGACCACTTTGCATAGAATTTAGATTCCCACTTGAAAGGCTACAATACCCAGAAAATCTCCTGTGATTTAGTTTTGACTAGTTGGCAGATGTTGAATTATCTCAGCAACTGTCTTTGTTGCTATTCCATAGTAAATATGTAGCAGACTGACTGTTTATAATCTCTGTAATATGGGATTTGTCAGTCTTTCTTTATTGCCTGTAAAATGGATTAGGAGAACAGTAAGACTGGACTGGTTCTCTTAGGAATGTAAGAGAGTTAAACGTCCATCCTTATTGGGGATTTTAATGAAAAATATGTCTTTAGTGATTATATTAAAAACAGCAATAGTACTGGCTCTGCTTCAGCCTTCTCTGTTTCTCCTCATCCAACTAGATCATAGTACTCTCACAATTCCCACCCTTTCTAAAATTACTGGGAAATTGCATTCATCTTTGGACAGAAAGTGCTGAGCATCTTACTAAAGCCAATTTATGATTTAATATCTGTTCTCAGCGATGCAGTAGTAATGAAGATGCAGATCTGGCTGGGCAGATAGAAAAGGTTTATTTTTCCACAGATGTAGGTTTTTCCATCTTTTATCTTTGCATGTTTTCTTGTTTCAGGCTTTATTAGCAATGAGTTGAAAAGATCAACATTGACATACGTGATGTGTCTATGATTCCAAGCTGGAAACAATTACTAGCTTCTTTGCTGGGGAAGCACAGCACTATTCAGCTGAAAAAGCCCTTCAAATATGTCCACTCAAATATGAAGCAGCAGTTTCATGAGAAAAAATGTGCATTTTAATGAATTGATTTTCCAATATCACATAGCAACTGGGAAAAACCACACAATTTAAAATGAAAAAGAAAAGCTAAACTACAAACAGCCATTAGGCTTGTCTGATCAGATAAAATGTACATGTTGTGTTGGACCTGAAGTGTATACAAGTGAAAAAAATGAGTGCAGTAAAAACAACCCAGTAGACCAGTCTGGATAAATCACATAGTTAATTATAAAAGATAGTCAAGATTCAGGGTTTAATTTAATCAGTGTGAATAAATCTTCCTGTGGTTCTCCACTGGAATCCAAAACAGTTTGTCTTTCTTACCCACTACTGCTAATATGAAAAAATGCTGTTCATGAGTTAATTTATATTAATTCATGGAGTTAATATATGGCTTAGTAAGAGAACAGAAGATAATAAAACAATTTTTTAGAATTAATGTAATCTATTTTGCTCTGGAAATAGAGAGTTCACAGTGAAACACCAGAGTAAAACCAGTGTTAAGACTGCTACGCAAGTGAGGATACCCAGATTAACTGTTTTTCTGAGGAGATATTCACAGTTTCTTCCAAGGCAGCAACTAAATCCTATTGCTGGCCCATTGGTTCAGTGGTGTCTGTATGGGAATACAGGCCATGGCTGGCAGCCATGGGAGGCAGAACATAAAACTCGTTTATTTACTGAGGTATTAAGCAAACTTCAGCAATCAGTGTTAATACTTTGGACGATATCCAAGGCAGAAGACAGGAGTTCTGTTGGCTCAGGACTATAAGGAAGCTTTCTGGAAAATTGGAGCATTAATGAAAAGCTTATCTTACATACCAGGACTTGAGCAAAAGGCCAGAACATCAGATAGAAGTACAGCAGCCTTTTTTTGAGAGGTATTTTTTTTCTGATAGGGTCTGCATTCTTTTGGAATAAGACAGCAGAGGATTGGGCCACACCTGTATCTTTATACTTGAAAAACAGGTGGAAACTTTTAAGTATGTTTACATGGCTGTATAAAAATCAATTAAAAATATACCTAAAAGAGAAATATACCACAGACATATGTTCAAGGTAAATAGGATTTGTGGGTAAGGCAGGTAAAGGTTGTATCTGTAATAAAGTGTGAGTGGCTGCAGGTTTGTCAGAAATTTTCCACTTAAAAAAAAATAAAAACAAACAAATGCAAAACTCGTATGAAAATCTTGGGAATCCTATACCTTTTCCAGGCAGCCTGGAATGCTTAGAGACTTTGAGGGAAAAGATAAGATCCATAGCTTTATCAGCCATAAAGTTACACAAGTCATGGAGACGATTTTTGCAAAATGATTATGTGTGAATGCTGGATGGAAGGCAGCTCATACACAATTTTGTTGCTCCTTGTGTTGATGAATATTTCTCTAAAGTGCTTCTGTACCACAGGGAGATCACATACTGCTGATCCAAATTATCCACATGCACATGGGTAAAAGGAACCTCATCTCCCCAGTAAAACTGGACTGGTTTAAAGTTTCATTTGGTTTTACCCAGCTGCCATAGAAATCTCTGGGATATATTTATATCCTATTTAAATTAGTTGCAGTCCACTTCAGTGAACAAAACTCTACAAAATTCCTTTACCTTACAGAAGTTCAAAACCAATAAATGCTACATGGTAAATTCCAAGATCTTCACCAAAAAATGTGCATGAGGATTATGCTGGTGCAAGCACAGAAACACCTTAACTACAATTCCCAAAGGAACTTTCATCATATTCCTGTGTTATTTTTAAGATTTTCACTTGCTTTCCTCATGCTCTCATTCTGTTGTTTATATAATATTACATCATTTTTTCTGTTCAGGGTTTTGGCACTGCTGTCAGGTACAGACTACTTGAAGGGATGAAGGAATCTATACCCTCTACTAAATCCAGCCACTTCTGTGTCATACCCATCTGCAGACATGTGCCTTCCTCATTGAGATGGGCTGCATTTGTTCCTGAAGCTGAAAATGATATTGTTCTCTTTTGTTGCTCTATTTCCTTTAAAAGTTTAATTTACAGTGAAGGAAAAAAGAGGGTTTTTACCTGCAGTTTTTAAGGTAGATATTGACTATGATTTAGAGTAATCTCCATATTTAGAGATTTTAGAAGGTTTGCTGGCAACTTTCTCCATGTCATCCAGGCAGTTGGACTACATGATTTTTTTGGTCCCTTCTAACTGAACTATTCTATTCTATTCTATTCTATTCTATTCTATTCTATTCTATTCTATTCTATTCTATTCTATTCTATTCTATTCTATTCTATTCTATTCTATTCTCAATGACTGCTGAATGCATATTTTGAGAACGTTAAAATCAACTTTAAGTAAAGCAAGTTTTGAAAGGATTGATGAGGAAATCATGAGAGAGGACAAGCTCAGAACAGCAAGAGTATGAAAATGAGTGTGAGGATAGAGGGAAAAGAGAAATATTGATAATAATTTAGTAAAAATATCAAGATTATTACAATATTGGAAAACATAGAAAATTCTACAGGTATTTGAGAAATGTTGATGTATATCATCACATCTCATTAAAATTGAGAAGGAATATCTTTGCCTATGTGTTGTCTCATGAAAGAAGCTTTTCTTTAGCAGTAATAGTATCACTGACACATTTCCTTCAGATACATGGGATGCCATCTATTCTTAGCTGGAAGGCAGAGTAATTTATTTTCTTTGACCATACTGCTCTGTAGGTAAAATAGACTATTCCTAATCCACTAAAAATTAGCAAGATATTTGATATTAAAATAGTTGTGGAAGTGAAGTAGGTGTCAAATGAAGTGCCTGGCTATGACAACAGCGAGAACAGAAGAGCAATATGGCAGAAAGTGTTAATGATAATTATCTGCTAATGATGAAATCCTGTACAAAACCTGCAAGCCAATGGAATTATAGAACCATCAATACACATGAAAGGTCTCTTCTGTATGTCATTAAATAAAAAACTAAAAATGAACTTAGAAACTCATTCTTGACTATGTGGCAAAATGCAGTGATCAGAGTCTGCATTAATAAACCAAATGTCTGGCCCCTTGTCTGACCCACAATGACACACTATAGACAATTAAAACAGGATTTATTAACTTATGTATTTCACAGAAACTGCCATTCTCATTTCGGAAAGTAGCCCAGATTGATCACTGCATTGTGGAACAAATCCAATATAAAATCAAACTCTGAATAATTTATGACAGTGCTTGTAAGCCTATATTAAAAAACTTCTCAAATGTATAAGTCCTCCAAAGGCCAGAAAAGAGTAATGAGTTTGTATTTGTCTTATTTCTGCAGCAGAGACAGGTTCTCCAGTGTAGAGAGACTATTCATGATGTGAAATTATAGAAATTGCTTTTTTAAATAAAAAACTGCTGAACCCCTATCTTTTTTTACAACATTCTTGAAATTTTTCCCTGATTTTAGCATAATTTTTGACTAAGACCGATGGCATTCCAGATGTTTTCTTATTGTTATTGGCATATGTGGATTGAAAAGGACTGTTTCAATGAAAACTTCACCGAAGTGTCCAAAAAACCCAATATAAGTGGAAAGACCTCCTCCCACTACATCTAGGAAATTTTGATCTCGTTCTAGAATCAGGAGTCTAGCTATATAATAAGTTTCTACTTTTCTTACTGCCCAAATACAAAAAGCACAATATAAAAAGGACATAATGCTAATTATACTGGTCAGACTGGCTTCAGGTTCTGATTCAGGATGTATTTCACCACTTACGTTGCCAGAAACATGCATTTACCATTATGCTAATAAAACAAAACTCTGTAAAGTTGGCAGCCAGAGCCATGATTCTCTTCATAATTGTCACCATGTGATTTGCAGGTGAGGTCCGTGGCTACTTATTTAAGAACTTACTGAAAAGATGAATATTTTGCCAATAGGTTTTATAGTTTTCTTCACTCTTGGGAAAAAATTACTTATTGTTTTGTTTTCTAGTCTCTGTGCCTCCCCACAACCCCCACCCACTCCTCTGTCAGTAAAATTCGCCCATATTAAAACATTTGAGAGGCTGATTCATCATTGTGGTGAGGCCACTAATTCTCATGATGGACATTTCTCTGTGCTTTGCTGTGAATTATTGACAGGACTAAGGAAATTTAGGAGTGCTGCCTACTAATGCCCAGCTGCATTCTGAACACCAAAAGCAGTAAGAACATTAACAGTAACCCTGTTCCACTCCCCCAGGGCTGCTCCTGCACATGAGACCCTTTTGCTGCTGGTCTGTCAAAATTTCTCCCAGTTCTTTTGTCCCCCTTGTAGTATTCAGAAAACAATATATAATTCCTGTTTGGAGCTGAGAAAGGTGAGGAAACCTCTTGGGTGGGCTTATTAAGGGTTATCCTCCTTTGCCTTCCCTTAGCCTGTATTTAACAAGCAGAACATGGTAGAAGGTTGAAATATCAGAATAACGAGGCAGAAGGGTAAAAAATGGGAAGAAGGTACTGCATCCTCTGTTACTTTTACTCATCAAGAAAACCTCTAATTTGTCACTAGGTTTATTCATTGCTCTGAAGAGTACATGAAGGCTTTCAGATAACATCCCATTCGAATGTAATAATAATTCTGGCATTAAAGATAAGATTTCTGTGATCATAAGACTAACTTTTTCTAAACTGGATCCCAAATGATGTCTGAAACTCAAAACCTTAAATTTCTCATGTCATTTGTCACCCTATTGATGAGTTTTGGGAGCTTGGTATACTGCACACATATATTTAATGTCTCTTTTATGGTAATACAGCTTATGAGCCAAAATGTAATATAGGCTTCTTAAATCCATTATTGAAAACTTACATTTCTGCCACTGCAGTAGATTTGTGGTGAGTAATTTCAGCATTTTGGAAAGTAGCCATCAGCTGAATGACTCAGAGCAAAGGGTTTTACACAAATGCAGATCATGACGGTATAAATTCTTTCATAAAAAGATTGAATCGTTGACAGTAAAGGTTCTTGATAAAGATGTATTCCAAGGGCCCAATTAACACAGTCTTTTTTTATGCAACCTTTTTGTTGTGAAACAAAGAACTTGTTTTAAAAAACTAAAAGCACGTGTACTTTCTAATTTAGTCTCATTTTTTGCATATTCTGCATTCTCCATAATAAACTTATGAGGGAGAATAGTGTGTTCCTGAACATGAAAGAACAGTAGAGGCTTTAGAGAAAACCATTGAGGCTTTCAGGTGGAGTAGATGAGATGCTTGTACCTGATTGCCAGCCACATCCTGGGCTGCATCACCAGCACCATGGGCAGCAGGGGAGGGAAGGGATTCTGCCCCTCTGCTCTGCTCTGCTCTGCTGAGACCCCACCCAGAATATTGCATCCAGCTCCGGGGGCCCCAGCATAAGAACGGCAGGGACATGTTGGAGCGAGTCCAGAAGAGGCCACAAAGATCCTCAGAGGCTGGAGCACCTCTGCTGTGGAGACAGGCTGGGAGAGTTGGGGCTGTTCAGCCTGGAGAAGAGAAGGCTCTGGGGTGACTTTATAGAAACTTCCCGTACCTAAAGGGGCTACGAGAGCTGGGGAGAGACTTTTTGAAGGTCGTGGAGTGAGAGGACAAGGGGGAATGGCCTTAAGATGAAGGGGGACAGGTTTAGATTAGACATTAGGAAGAAACTCTTTACTGGGAGAGTGGTGAGGCCCTGGCACAGGTTGCCCAGAGAAACAGTGGATTCCCCATCCCTGAAAGTTTTCAAGGCCAGATTGGATGGGGCTTTAAGCAGCCTGGTCTAGTGCAAGGTGTCCCTGCCCATGGTAGGGGCTTTGGAACTAGATGATCTTAATGATCTTAATGTCCCTTCCAACACAAACCATTCTGTGATTCTCTGATTCCATGATCTGATATTTCTTTTTTTTTTTTTTAATTAAAAAAATAGATAAAGAACAAGAGGAGAGTGTGACAGTGAAGTAGCTTTTGCAACAAAGCAAGTTGGTGAGCACACAGTCCTTTGAAGAGATATTAAAGGGATTAGAAGTTGTTGAAATAGAATCAAAATTGTAAAAATACATTTTAAAAAAAGTAAAAACCAAGAGAGAAAAATATAACAGTATTAAATAACTGAACTGTTCCTAGCCAAGTCCAGTTCTCATAGTACATCTATATATTTGAATTATAAGATGCAGATGTATACAAAGTAACTTTTAAGTAGTTGTAAATACATGTGACAACTGAAAAAGACTAGGATTTTCCTAGTTTATGTTTGTGTTCAACTCTTTGTCTCCAGGGAGTCAATACCAGTAAACAAGGAAGTAGTAGTAAAGATTCTGTAGAAAGACTGGAAAGGCATGTTTTTGATTTAAGAATAGAAACTGTAACTTTGAAGAGGAAAGCCACTTTAGGAAAGACATGTAAAAGAAGGAAAGCACTAGAAAGTGCTAAAAAGGAAATTGCTAGGCTCAGGGGAGATGCCTATTAATAAAGGAGATTATAATCTTCATATTTCCTGAAGGATTACTAAAAGAGGAAAAAAAAAAATTTGACGGCATGATTACAAAACCCAAACCTTCTAATAATTGATGGACGCTATCGAAATAAAGTATTTAAGTCAGGAGCAGTAATGAAAGAAGCAAGAGCTTTTTGAATGTATTTGTCTCTCACATGGTAGAAGCCAAGTGCTATTTCAGCTGAAGTAAAAGTGTGAATGAAAAATGGCTCAGAAAGAACCTGCCAGGGAACAGCAGAGGCACTCTGCTCCCTGAAGGAAAGGGAGCCAGTGGCTGGGGATGGGAATACAGCTGGCATGGGCAGGATCTGCATGGACAAGGAGCCAGTCCCAGATTGGTGACCCCACCCAGGTTTAGCTGATTCTGGGCCACAGCAAGCCCATGGTGATGAGGGAGGTCTGAGATCAGGCTGGGATATTAAATCTGAAGGTCTGGGTCAGGGTCTGGATTGATCCGTTTTTCATGTATGGTAGGAAAAAACAGATAACAGACCTAAGACAAAGAACACAACAGAGAAGTTGCAGAAGAAAGAAGAGGTGAAAGGAAGGACTTGGGATAACACAGCTGTTTAAATGTTGTTTAAGGAATGATTGATGGTTTCAAAATGAGAGAACTGAAACCAGAGAAATATGAAGAGGCTGAGAATGAGAATAGCACAGGAAAAGTGGAGAGTGATATCTGGATTAGGCAAAAAAAAGCAGCAAAAACGGTTGAGGTCCAGATCCAAAGAACTTGGTCATTGTTAGGACCACCTCTGCCAGACATGCATATAAATTAAGTGTTCGGATCAGCAATTTCGGTTTAGGCCACAGAGTTTTCCAAACAAGGAACAGGAAGTTAAGCATCTGATAGAAATAGGGTTCTTGAGACTGGAAATACACGTCAGTAACTGGGAGCTGGGAAGAAGCAGTGCTGTAAATGCTCTCTCATCTGGATTTGGCACCTTTCTCAAAGTTGTAGTTAAACTTCCATGTTGAGACTGTAAGCCTTCACCTTTTAACTTTGACACTTACAGTATGATGGTGAATGAAACAGACATGTCTCAAAATATTTTTGTTAAGGGAAGGCTATTTTATGGAACTCACACTGCCAACCCTTGGCAGAGAGAGCCCACCACACTGAAGAGATGACTAAGTAATTTCTGAGTGATTTCTCCATTTTCAGAGAATGTCAGAATTTCAGATTATGTCTTCAGGCTAAGAAAGGACAGAGAAAGCTACTTCCCCAGGGAAGAATATAATTGCTTTGGGAAAAAGAAATCTTCACTGATATGCACCCATCAAGAAGTCTACATTTCCTTACAGTTCCAGACAAAAAAAACCCAACTGTCACCCAAACTGCATCATCCTCCAGGAGCATGAAGTTATGTCTTTGTTAATAAACTAATCCTGGACACAATTTGTGCCTGGGCATGGATATATGATCATTGAAACTCCTGAACTGCCAGCATGGTCATGTCCATGGTGCAGTTTGGAGTGTTAAATAAGCACTTTTGCAAACAATACCCAGGAAAAGACTGGGATATATTATGGGCCAAGCATCTAGGGAGGTAGGATCCAGCTGTTTTGTTTTGGTGGGAAAGGAGATAGAGTGAGAGAATTCAACCAAATGCATGTGAGGCATGCTGTGCTAATCAACACCAGGGTCAGAGAATTGTTGCTGGCCTATTTTTAGAGGCAGCCTGAGAGAACAGGTAGCAGCATCCCAGAGTTATCTTGCCATTTGAAGTCATGTATTAAGGAATCATAAGACTTGATAGCAAGATTGCAGGGTACAGGCATCATCTTTGGTTGTGGTCAGGTAAGTGGCTCCTTGATTTAAAACTCATCCTTTAAACCTTGCTTCATGTCAATGATTACCTGCTGTCTGTGTTGACTCGGGGCTGCAGAATGTGAAAGCTTACAGAAGCAAGATAAGAAGTTTCAAAGAGTTATAAGCCCAGTTCCCAGGGACTTCTAATAAGACCTGAGAATCCCTTAGGTCTCTTTGAAAATCCTATCTGAAAATAAAAATTGGATGAAGTGTAGGATTTATTGGTTCTGACAAAAAAGAAAAAAAATAAAGAAGAATTGAAGCAGCAAGTTTTCAGACAAGCTGCAGACTGGAATAACAGAAGAGAAGTGATATGAATTTTCTAACAAGTCTTGTCAGTTTTCCTGTCCTTATTAAGGAGAACAGAACATCTGCAAATGGGGCAGACATGATCTTGAAAATAAGTCCAGAATCAATCAATTCAGCAAAGAACAATCTGTACACAGGATTTTGGTTTTGGCAAATCATCAAACAGCTATTCACTGAAAAGCTAAATGGGGTCAGCAATTCAAGCCTGGCTGGAAGATAATAAAATCATAAAAGCATTATAATATGCATTACTTAAATGTGAATAGTCAAGGCATATTTGAATTAAGTGTGGCTGGTTTCAGCTTCAGATTATGACACCCATGTTTAGATGTGTCCATGTAGGTTCCTATAATGAATTAGTTACTAAATTCTCATTATTGTCAATATGACCTGTCAAGGCCAGCAGCTTTTCGGCTGATCAGATGTGGGGAGTTAGAGTGAACAGGATAGCTATTGACATTTGTGTCCACTGGGTCTGCTGGTCAGCCATCACAGCTGCTCCATTCTTTGTGAGAATATGCCTTTTTTAGTCAAATTCATCACAGGAAACTTCTGCAATGTTTGCATTATAAGCAAAGGATTTAGAATTATTTCCAACGTACCTTGGTTACCCTATTGACTATTTTTTCTAATTAAAACATAAATCCCTTCACTACAAGATCTGTAGCCAGCTGATCATCCATAACCATGTGCTCTGTAGAAATAAAACTTGGAACTGAATATCCCATGGAACTCCTACATCTATTTTTGGCTTATATTTTCTTCGGTTAACCTTGGTCCTATTTTTAACAGTGGAACATTGCTACTTGCCAGTGAAGCTGATAAGAGCAGTTCTAGGCCACACTCAGGACCCACACAGTCCATACATTCTCTCTTGCATTTAGCATTTACCTGTAGCATTGGTGGCCTATAGCATTTGCCTAAAAGATTACAAAGAATAGTGCAAGCACGTAGACACCTTTCTCTAGTTTACTTTCCTAGCCTTGAGAAATTTTCAGCTCAGGGAGCGAAACATCAAAGTTTATATCACATTCTTGGGTACTAATTTCTAGAATTTTATGAGTCATTCTTCAAAAAAAAAGTGTTCTTATGTGTTGACAGGATGGTGAACTTAGTTCTTTATGTTTATATTTTCTATGTTACTTAGGAATTTTTAATCCTTCTGTTTTACACACTCCCCTCCTCCAGCTGGAGAACAAGCTGAATCCTTTCCCTTTTTTTTCCTGGGTTTACTTATTTGACCATAACATGGTTTTTGGAACCTAGCAGTCTAAATCTAAGATTTTGTTCCCTAGTCATAATATCTAAAAGGAGAGGTGAATTCCTGTTCATCTAACCTCTATATTGGCAAATACCAGTTACATCCTAAATTTTGTTATTCTAATCTTAGTTTGCACTAATGTCAAATAAACTTCATAGGAAGCATGCTAATAACAGCAGTTTTTCACAATAGTGGTAATTCTACCTTTTGGACTTTACTAATATTGAGAAATATTTTGTAATTTTACCTTTTCTGAGGGGAAGAAAATTAAGAGTACCAAAGGTTTTCTAAATCAATAGGAAACAGATGTTATTCCCATGAAAACTCCTGCACTGAAGCTTCTTTATTATCTTGTTTATTATGTTTAAGTAAATCAGCTCTAAAATAAATAGTGCTGCAGGGCAGAGGACATTGATTAAATTCCTGAGTTTGGAAAGCAGTTCTACCCAAATCCAATTTTACAGGCATCAAGACAAGTGGAAATTTTCAACTCCTTTCAACACTAGGAAGACTTTTTAAGACCATTTATACAAATTGAGCATGTTAGCCTATGGGTTTTTTTGTTTAATTACTGCCTTATAGTAATAAAAAAAGATCAGTTTTTCTTGAGATTACACATAGATATTAATCTAACTAAAGATCGATGAATGGGACATACTTCGAAGAATTAAATTATAAATTAATGAGATGATGCTCTGCCTTGAACTAGTGTGGTTCTAAATCTCCAAATTTGTTGATAACTGATGAAAGTAAGAAACAGTAGGTGTGTGCTATTTGAGTAGAATTATTAATTGCTGTAGGTTGGAAAAGCCTGATACAGACAAAATGGTTGAGGTAAAAAAGGCTCATATAATTTGTGAGGTTTTTGAATGGAAGTGAGTTGGAATATATCTCTGGCAAAAGTTTGAACATAAAAAAGCTGGGGTTTTAAGTGTAAAGAAATGCTGTCATCTTGAAAGGTAGATTTTCCTTTGAAGATGATAATTTTTTTGTTTCATGACAAGTATGATTAGATTTATTAATATGAATAACAAATTTTCAGTAACATTAAGTGAAATTCAGTTACAATTTTATTTTTATATTTAAAAATGTACAAAAATCTAGAAAAGTTTTAAACAAAAATGTAAATACTTTCTTTTTGATTGCTTTGCCAGAATATTTTGCTTCTCTTTCCATGACGGTATGTTAGGCTTAATTCATGTTATTTTTTCTTTTATTTTTTTTCCCTAAGTAGCTCATTTTTGCATATAGCCTGGAGCAGAGCTGGCAGCTTTGAAAACAGAGATTTTAACTATGATGATAAATACCAGTTGCTTCTGAAGTGAGGTCATCTGGGATTTTTCTCCTCTGTCTTTGAGCTCTGGATGAAGTTCCATCACCCCAGAGAGCATCTCTGTGGCAGGATACCAGATGCTCTCAGTCCTCCTTACCTGTCCCATCCCAAAGGATTCAGTTTTCTGGTTTGCACTGTTCCTTTTCATCATCACAGGGCCTGAGTGACTACTTTGATTTGCATTCTGCACAGAGTATGTTGGGATAGAATTTGGCCAATTATACTTGTTTCCACTGAGCTACAATAGTAACTCTGCATGAGAGCTTAAGGAATAAACTGCACTAATTACAGAGCATTATAAATTTTGTTTCTAGAAACTTTTTTTCAAAGTGGAGACACATCACAGTGACAAGTAAGAGCAGCTGAGATGTAGTAGTGTGGAATAACTGATTACTTCTTGGCAGAAAGAGCAATGATTTACTGGTGAGAAAATTTCCTCCTCTGTTCCTGTGACTATCACCAGTAAATTACTGTGTCTTTTCCCTAACTTTAAATATTTACAAGCATCCCAGGAGAAAAATGTATTCTTCATTCTCTGAACACACTTCCTGTGTCTTGTATTATCACTTACTAAAGGCATTACGACACAGTGCTATTCAGTATCTCTCAGAATTACAGCTTTAAGACATCTCTGTTTTCTGTTTGGCTAGATCTCAAATCAGGTGACATGTTTCTCTTTCCTTTAAATTTGTCCAGTGGATATGTGATATTTAGTTGTTGAATTTAATGGAAATACAGAGATGAGTTAAACCACTGACTTCCTGCAGGAAGCAGTTATCATTCATCTTGCATTTTGGGAATGTCACATTTGGTTACTGAACAGCTTCAAAGCAAACTGCTCCAGTCTCATAATGAGGTGAACCAGAGGGGACAAAAAATAATTTCTTCTGTCTGCACCCTGGAATTTTTGAGGTTTATAAATGCGTTAATACTGCCATTCTCACTTGTTTTCTTAGGTTTCCAGAATTGGAATAGTGTTTAATTTTGACAGAAACTGTGGGACTATTTTAAAATGTAATTTAGCATTTTAGTAAAAATCGAGGCCTAAGCTGTAATTTATTCTGTCATTCTGTTTCATTCAGCGCTTGTCCCTCTAATGTTGAATTCTTTTTATTTTGCTGTAATTATTCAACATCCAGTTGCTTTTCCCATTGCTCATACAACTTTTGGTTTTTACATTTTAGTATGCCATTCAAATACATTCTTTACATTATAAGCTGCTTTTCCATGAAATAATTTTAATCATAATTTTCAAACAGAAATGGGATAGAGACATGCCCTGATATGTTAGGAATTTAGAAATTTTACTCTAATCAATATAAAAGTAGAAATGAGGTAACATTTTAAATAGGATTGTAAATAGTATTGACTCAGTATGGCAAAAATTGGAAATGTTATGAGATGCTTCCTAAGTCAGGATCCATTTTTTAATCTAATCTAAATCTCATTTTACAAATTTCTTCCACAATCTTGAGCAGGGGAATCTTATTGTTGGAAACTTATATTGTGTTATTTTATGTTATGTTTAGAATTATTGCTGGCAGTAAAGTTTGATGGGTTGGCTGCACTAGTTGTTATCTTAGAATTGTGGAATGGTTTGGATTGGAGGGAACCTTAAGGATCATCTACTTCCAACCCCCCTGCCATGGGGAGGAACAGCTTTAACTCACACAGCTTGCTCCAAGTCCCATCCGGCCTTGCCTTGGACAGTTCCAGGACTGGGGCATCCACAGCTCCTCTGGGCAACCTGGTCCGGTGTCTCACCACACTCACAGCACAGAATTTCTTTGTAATATCTAATCTAAACCTGCCCTTTCAGTCTGAAACCGTTCCCCCTTGTCCTGGCACTACATGTCCGTGTAAAAAGTTTCTCTCCAACTTCTTGTTTGTCCCAAAGCCTCCGTGGATAACTGTGATTTTTGCCTTTGTAATGCAGCTTAAAAGATTTTTATCTCTCAAAAAGTTTTCAATTGTGAATCTTTTGACAAGTTACTGTTCAAGCCAGGGAGCTTGCAGGGACAAAGCCAGACAAACTTTTTAAAGAAACTGGAATCCAGATTTGTCCTCAGTTATTTGAAACAGCAAAATTCATATAACTTTATAGAGTATGTATGTGTTTGCTTTTACATAAAAGCCTATATCCTTTATATGCAATAGCAAAGCTGACAAAAGTACACAGAGTAATGAAAATGCAAAGCAGCAGGAAGGCACAGGGCTTTCAGCAGAGATGGTAATTTGCAAGGAATACAGTTGGGCTTCAGTTTTAGTTTGGTCACATCTTGCAGTCACGTACTTGGAATAGTAGATCTGAATATTCACCCTGCAGAATTCTAAGGTTTTATAGGAAATGGACTACAGAACAAAATAGAACTCTTCAGTTCTGGCAACATACAAGTATTAACAGCATGGTTCTATGCATATTTTAAGGTATCACAAAGCTCCCCTGATGCCAAACAAGCTGCCTGATGGATCTGCCTTCTCCTGTAGCTTTTAGCAGTTCTGCTCCTGGACTGTCCTTTTCCTGCTCCTGTCCTCTGCAGGCTGGGAGAACTAAACCCAGCTAAAACTAGCCAGAGGGCAAAGAGACAGGAATGAACAGGCAGGGCTGTGATCATGCAACTCTATGCCAGTATTAAATGCTCATGGTATTGTTATTTTCCAGAGTTTCTTTTCTTCTATCTCTGCAGATAATTATGTTCTCTTTCTTCCTGAGACAGAGCTACAGTATAATCTCCTCAAGGCTACTCATCATCAAGGAGCTACTAGATTCTTGTGCCATAGAAAGATTTGATCCAGGACAGGTATTTTTTCTTAGAAAATGAAAGTAACTGGAGCTGGTAAAGGGGCAGGAATGACTCAATTAACTTGCCAAGTCTCAGGAGTTCAGGAGGTTGTCAGCTCTAGTCACAAATTCCACAAGCTCTAAAAATTTCCTGCCAACAGTGTGTTTTAAAAATCCTTAATTACATATTATTATTGTCTAAAACTATTAGGATTATTTTTATTTTGCCCTCTATCCTTTTATCTCTTGCTAATGCTTTATCCTGGTTAGGTTGCTCTGGTTTCTCACACCTAAAGGGAGCACAGTCCTTGACTTCAGAACAGAGATGCAGGGAGAGTGGTATGAGAAAGCCAAGAAAACCACTGTTAAAGCAGCCTCCTAGTGAGAAACACTGAGTCAATGAACTTGGGTATCTCCTAAAAACATTTTTGTGCTGCAAGTGGAGCCATGTACTTCTGGTGAATCATGCTACATCTGTAGTATATCCACGTCCCAATGTGTCACATCAATAGGGGAATCAAAGAGAATGACAAGTAAAAGCAAGGAGTAACAGTGTGATGGAATGTAAGTAACATTAGTGTCTCTCTTTTTTTTTTTTTCCATCATGCTACTTAAGAGGTCTGTGCTTTGATGTATAATACAAAAGGTCACTAGTGGAGGGAAATGTGAAGGATGGGTGGGTGTTAGTGATGTGCAAAATAGCAAGCTTGCTTTTAAATGGCTTGGCAAGGACCTAGCTGTGAAAAGAAGGCACTGCTGACAACTTGGAATCCCCCTAAGTGTGATGTCCCTTCTCCTTGAGCAGTCTTAAAATTGAAATAGTGACAGGCTTTTAGTTATGTACATTTGCCTTCTCATTATTGAAAGTGAGTTAGGAAAATTTATATTAATTGATATAAAGAAAAGCTGAAGGAGTGCTTTCAACTGGAAAATTATGTTTCCATTTATAAATAATGAAGATCTTCTATTGACGTGTATACCCATTTTAAACAAAATCGATTAGAAAATGAGGAGTATTTGTTGTGATTTTGTTTTAGTCTTGTTGCAGCATTTACCCAGTTAATTTTTTTTGCCTACAACCTCTTGTGCTAGCTGGCATGTGCATTTCATTTTTCTTTAGCTAAAAATTCTTGTAGTTTATAGCTTCAGGTAGAAATTTTTTTTAAGGGATGCATACAATCATGTGCTATTTGATGTTTTTAAAATAGAAGTACAAAACTGTTCTGTTCCCCCAATTTGTGGGATAATTATTCTGATGTAGTTAGAAATCTAGTTAAACTTTTAAACAGAAGTAAATGTTTTGTTTTGAAACAGCATAACACAATGAACCACCCAAGTGTAACTGCCCACCAACTTTGCAGATATAACATTCCTTGCAGAAGGAAAGCCTAAAAGTTGTTAAAGTATAATGAGGGGAAAGAGGGGATGCCTGAAAATGAATTCCCAGCTCAAGGTCAGCTTGATTCAGTGCCAGGCTCTCAATCTTCTGCTCTTAGCAAAGGGTATAGTCCTGTAGGTATAAGGCAAGGGCCTCTTTAGCTGCTGATGCTCAGGATCTGCTACAGTTGCAGATAATTACATTTTTTCCCATTAAAAAAAAGAAAGAGTAAAGAAAACACATCCCCCAAATATGAAAATATTGCTGCTTAGGCTTTTTTCACCATGTGCCTACATAAACAAGATAACCTGAAATATTAGAAGTGTGAATTTAAAGAGGATTTGTTGTGCCACACTTGTTACACACCCACACTCTGTGTAGGCACTCAGAAGTGATGTTCTTTGAGTTCATCTGAACTGGTGACTTAGCTTTGTTTTCACAGTATGGTTGAGGCTGGCAGGGAGCTCTGGAAGTCCTCTTGTCCAGCCCAGCAGCTCAAGCAGGGACTCCTTGAGTGCAGGCCTGTGTCCAGTTGGCTTTTGAGTATCTCTAACAGAGCAGATGCCACGATCTCTCTGGGCTGTGTCCCTTATGCCAATGTGCAGGAGGCTGGGCGTGATCTCACCAGTGCTGGGTGGAGGGGAAGGATCACCCCTTGAAACTGCGGGCAGCATTCCTCAAATGTAGCTCAGGACAACATTAGCCTTCTTTGTGACATGGTCCAAATCTTTTGTGGCAGCCTTTGGCACTTTAAGATGGAAAACATCTATTTTTAAATTGCTCCCTTTGCACACATACACTGGGATAATTTTTTGATTATGTACTTTAAGACCATTTTTCTACAGATCCTTCTCTCAAACTCTCTTCAGCGAGTAAGACTTTATTTGAGATTACGTGGTCATATCTACCAGTCTAGCTTTTAGAAGTTTGATTTAATGAATACCTGGAAAATAAATTTTCAGAAATGCTACTGTATAATGATTGTGTATATTCTCTGAGACATACTAGGAAGGGGCTCACTGTTACTGTGTCCTTCTCTGTACTGGAATTTCTACACATTACTTTAATGGAAATCATGACACATTCTTCGCAATACTTCCTTCATGTTTTCTGGCTTTGGGATTAGCCATCTGGTCTTCAGTCCAGTGCTGATTTTGGCCAGGCTGTGAGAACAGTAGGAGAACCGAAGCTATTGGAGTTATCTGCACTGCTGAGAATTCAGTGCAATTTACCTCTCTGGCTTTCCAGATTGGTCCTCAGTAATACAGCAACTGTGGATGCAGAAGGCATCTCAAAGCCTGTTACCTCTTGCAGATCACATGTTGACCCTCCTTCTTATGGATAAAAACTGTTATAATCAAATGCAGATATTACTGCCCAGCTTGGGATTTGGGAGCAGTACACCTACATGTTAACAAAGTGCACAATTATTAGAATTCCAGTACACAATCTAGCATCAAAGAACCCATAAAGACATTCCTAGGAAATTAAGATGGTGTTGTTAAATGACAGATGGCAAACATGCCCTCTACATCCTTTTTTTTCTAGAGGAAAAGATGTGTGCAGCCAGAGGCATTGCCACCTGGCAATTTAAGAACTGACTAGGGTGACTGGGGAACTTTTACTTAGGGTGTAAATATTTTAAATAGCCCTGGATTCATTAAGTATTTCTTTCTCCGGTAGAGCAGAGAACTTACCTCTTTATTTATTTATATAGTCATTTTTCCTCTTGGCATTAAAAGGTGGTTGAATCTATGGTACCTAACTTCCTGCACACTAAAAAACTATATGGATTTATTAAGTCAAGATGAGCTTTAAATATTTTTGTTTGCAAAAAGTCTACCCTGGAATTTTTTCTTTCAAAAGTCTCCTTTCATGCCAAGGTGACTAGAAAATGTATTGTGGAAATTTGGTTTAAAGAGAGAAGCCTACAGTAAGACTTTTCCTGACTCCTGCTTATAGTATGTGTATTATTTATCATCCTCAGTGTTCTGTTTCTGCTATTCTTAGCATGTGGCTTTGTTTCATTCAAGTACTATATTGGCTGTGAGGACTGAGCAAACTGTACAAAGCAATGAAAATCTCTTTTAATTTTTGTTTTAGAAGTTCATGAGGAAAATTATAAGGTGCAAGGAATGCCAATACAAAATTGCTTGCGTTTTGGTTACATATTAATGAAGAAAAGAATTACTAGAAATAAAAGTTCAGGTAAAAATCTTCCATTTCTCTGTTGTGTATTTATCTCATTTTGCACAGGTGATGTGTACCATGAAATGCATCCAGTGTGCAGGAAAGTCTGAAGGTAATACAGCTGCAGGATGGAGACAAGATTGTCAATAAAGCTTTTTAACTGATAGTAAAATGAGTTTTGAATATTTTTTTCATTCACTAAGAAGTAAAAGCAAATTAACTTTTTAAGCATTTCCTAAAAATCATAAAAGTCTGCTGTAGCATTTAGGATTCTTACAGATTGACAGTTTGATTCCTGGTTTCAAATTCCTGGGTGCTTATCCTTTCTCCCAAAGCACTAAATGATACTCCTGCTTTAATTCAGCACTCCTTCAGACTACTCTTCTTGGATTGGCTAATTTTTACTTTTGTACAATCTCTCCTGCTTTGGCTTCTGATCACTTGTGCACAGTTATTACAGGGAAGGTAAATGTGAAGAGTTTGAGTGCTGCTCGTTCAGTAAAGCAGGGTTCTCTCACGGTCTGTTTTGTTTCCTGTATTATGGCTGTCACCTTCAGTTTGCTCATGCTGTGCTTTGTGTTCCATTTCTTGTTTGGCGAGTGTCAAGAGCTTGGGCTTGTTATCCTGGTGGGGATCCGTGCTGCTGATTAATAGCACAAGTGGCTAAAAATAGGTGGAGTTCAAGCAGGTGGCATTTGCTGATAATAAAATGTTATGCTTTTTAGCCAGGGCTCTCAAATGCGATTCTAATCAGGTGACAAAATGACCACTACTGCTCACAAAATGAAGGAACTGATGTATCATTTTCTTAAAGTCATCCTCTGCAGAGTGGAAATTTCTTGTGAGTGAAACAGGGAAGGCACAAGCATGTTAATCAGTTTAAATGTTATCTACAGTTATTTTTCTGCCATGGCTGAGAGGCTCCTGCTGAGGGAGGCTGTTGAGAGTGTCGTGAAGAGCGCGTTACAAATATCTTTTATCCTTTTCCAAGATGGAAGACTTGCTTGCTTGTTTAACTAAATACCACAGGTTTTGCTTGCATTTGAAATTCTGAAATCTATTGAGCAAACATAGGTGTAATGAATTCAGAAACTTATTTTTTTTTCTCAAACCATATGTAAGTAGTAATTATTTTTGCAATGAAGTTTACAGTTGTGGTTGTCATTAATTGTGACATGGAAACTGAATACAAGAAACTGCAGGCAACTCTCATACCCCTTGAGATTTTTCATCAGCACTGCTACAGTTAAGTGCACTGTGCTTTTTGACAGGATAAATTGTATTTCCAGAAAGTGGTAGACCTGTAGTCCACCATTATAAACATTAGAAATTATGCTTTATGTTATAAACATTAGCAGTTATAGTATACTGGCAGCATGAATTAATCCTCAGGTGTATTGAAAAGATTCTACTCACCTAAACTGGGAACTTCTTTGGGAGAGCAGGTGATACAAATTATGTGGGGAGTATAAAAGGTGTGTTCTTGATCTCTTTTATCACATGCTAATACATTTCCAAAAGTTTAATCTCTAGAGCTTAAACTAAAAGTTTTGTTCTTTCAATAAGATTCATCTGCTTGGAAAAACTGTGGGAAGTTCTTTCAAGTGTTTAAATTGGAAGTATGTTATGTTTGCCCACTGGAGAGGAAAAGTCTGAAATTTTGCAATCGTTCAAAGAACAATAAAACTTCGTGAGTTTTTTTTTTTTACACACTCAACTTGAAAATATTGTTTGTGCATAAAGTATGAAAATATAATTAGCATGAAAAATGATGCTGTTTGGATATAACCTGTACATGTTTGCATTGCTTTCCTCATTTGAGCACAAGATATCCTATCCTGCCTAAATCTCCTTGGCACTTAGATCCCAGAAGTCTGCCTTGGAATTAACTGGAAGTAAAAATTGCTGTCCAAAGTTAGGAAGATTAAATACACTGAAACCTGATTTCCAGCCTAGCTAAAACTCTAGTATTTGGCTCTTCTATACCTTACAACTTATGAGTAAAGAATAAGAAAATAATATATTCACTTTATTGATGAAGTAATTGGACTGTAGTGAAGATGGCCATGCTTTCTGGTCTGTAAAATAGTTCATCTTTTCCTCATGGCATTAAAAAATGTCCGAGTATTTTATGGTGGAAAGGGAATGTACTGAAAAGTAAGAAAAAAACAGGGAAGCATTTTGATCTAATAGTGTTGTATCAGATGTTGGGAATCAGAAGGCCCAATACATTAAAACAGAAAAAAAAAAAAAAAAGCAGACAGTACTCCTGTATTTAAAAAAACCCAAAGAAACAAAATTTCAACCCCCAACTTTTCCAAGTGTCAGGGTAGACACTTTTCTGTTCTGCTGGAGTATTTTATGCCATCTGTCTAGACTGTAAGATCTTTAAGGCAAAATGAGATACACAAATGGCACATAGACCACTGCTAGGACTGTTAATTGCTTAGTTTTTGCAACATCTGGCACACATTATATAACACATTTTCTTCTGCCTGTTAAAAGCAGATAATATTTATTTACCTGCCTGTCACTGGGGCTTTGAGGAGTCTCATGGAAACCAAAGGAATAAATGAGTCCTGGAGGGGAATTGTTACTTTTCAGACATCACAGTCCAGACACAGCCTCTAACTCTAGCTTTTTAAACAGTGTCTTGCCTCTCACTGGAACAGTTTTGTGATGCTCTCTCCCTGAACATCTGCTGATGGCCACTTTCAGAGCCAGAATCCAGGTCCAGACAGAACTCCCCTGTTGCAAATGGCCAGCCTGATGTTCTTAAAATTTGTATGCTGCTGTGGGACCCGTTACGTTCCATGCTGGTGATTTTATTGTGCTATCAGTGCCACCTCAGTTGACCAAATGGCAACAGTCATAAAAGGGGTAGAAAAACATTCTGTCTTCTGTTGCCTGTGTTTCCTTCTGCTGAGCTGAGGAGATATAAAAGAGCCCTTGGAGTATCGGAATTGAAAAGGTCTCAGCTGGAAATGGTTGACAGCGCTGCCTCCAACAGAGCAGGAGAACAGGAAATAAAATGGGACCAAAAAGTTCACTGTGCAGGAATAGCATATACAGAGTTAAGCTTGAACTGGGTCACATAACAGGAATCTTTTTTCATTTCTCATTATTTCTTCTGGCTTTGAACCATTTCTTTTAAAAATGAGACCTCTTCAGTTAGTCATCATAAATTAGTCATCCACCAATGTTTGAGGTATTGGCCCCAAGTGAACTAGCCTGCTGTAGTAAAGTATAATTCAGATCCTGTGTAGCCTTTCTTTGTGAGCAGGGCAAATGAGCTTGGATGTGGTCTCTGTTTCTTTGTGCTTGGATTCCAGCTGCTGTGACAGGTTATGGAGGGCTCCTGCGTGGCTGTTCTCTATTAGGACCTCACTGCAGAAAGGACCCTGCTGGTGCTGTGCTTACATCTCTCTGACTGCAGGAAACATCCAGATCCTATCTAGCCATATTTATCTGCATGAAGCTGCAGAAGCTAAAAGTCATCCCACGGTGTTTTAGCATATGTTGAAAAATGAAATACTGTCAAACTCCTACAGTACTTGAAATAGACTTGAAATAGCCTTACAGTTTTGCTCCTTTACACTTTTTCTGTAGGGATCATTCAGGGATTCAGATGCAATGGGGCACAGAAATAGAGAATGAATCTCTCACTTGTCGAAATGGAAATTAACCTTCTGAACTAAGATGGCTTTAGATAACTAGAATCCCCAGTTTCATGCCTGCTCTCTGTGTTACACAGAAAGTGCAGAATGAATAATTCAATACATGATACCCAAGTTTATTATTTGAAAAGAGAAATGTCTGGAAATTTTGTATGAATGAGATCTTTGTAATTTTTTAAGCCTGATTGCTACCAGCATAGATGATGGTTTAAAAATACGCTAATTGTTATTTGATCATACCTATTCCATGTAGGCAGCAAATAAATTTCATGTTCTGATCAGCAGTATAAATCTGCAAAATAACATTCTTGGTGCCAGTTGCAACAAGTAGGAGTTTGCCATTAATTTTAAGGTGGCTGAATTTCATTGCACTTTATACAGTTAAAACAACTTTACAAATGGGAGAAATATTGAACATCAGTACTTTATCATACACAATTATGAAGCCATCCGTGCTGGTTTGAGGGTGGTGGGTGCTGTTCTAGTTGAATTTTGCAGTTTAATTACTTTTCCTCTTGTGTCTATGTTTGTGTGTATGTGCTTGATGACAGTCTTCTCCGCAGACTGGTTTATTACCCCATGATTTTACGATGACTAAGCAGTGATGCAAGGAAGATTGAAATGCTAATTTCCTTAGTTCTGCTGCTCTCTAAGTGGCCAGCGTAGGTAGGACAAACACCATTAAAATAATTTTGGTTCTAATATTGACTGTACAAGTACAAAATGAGATTCTACCTTCCCATTGAGGTGAAAGGAGAAAACCCCCCAAACTAAGGTTTTAAATCATCCCCTTACTTCCACAGATAATAATTTTCAAGTGGCAGATGATTATTTCTGGAATAAAAAATCTTACTATTTCCTGATGTGTTATTTTTCAGTTTTCTAAACTGCCTTTAAATATTGTTTAGGTATAGATATCACACATAACAAAAAAAAAAAAAATCCAAAATGCACAGGCTAGTGGTAAAGCTGTGAGGAATGTTCTGGATTTTTTCATGGATGCAGTGATTATTTGAAACCATTCTTGTCTGTATCCAGGATGATTTTTAGGCTGCAGCTGTCTTGCTGAATATTCATTATGAAATGCTTGTATTTAAAAATAAACCCATTAGATTTGTTTTCATCACACAAACTTGTCTCTCACTATGTGCCAGTGACCTGGCACGGTGACTGCGTCTCTGAGCTTTAGGTCTCCATGGAAAATATTCATATTGTATATTCCTTTTTTTTTGTAAAAATAACCAAAAATATGTAGATAATGTCAAGTATTTTTAGGAATGTATTCCAAAAGTATAATGCAAAGTTATTTAGCTGTTTTCTACCTTCTTCTTTAAAAGCCAATGTGGGGCTGCTCTCTCTTGTCCTAGGCCCACATCTCTACCATCATACTTGCAGGATAAATTGGGTGCTTTTCAGCCTGGAGTTATTTCTGATTCACAGAGTTGCCCATTTAATAACAGAAGGCATTTTGTGTGACTAGAGCAAAACATAAGGAAGGGGAAGCATATTTCTCCTTTTTCAAGTAGAAATAAAGGTTAATTCACTTTTATATTCCTAATTTAGTTGAGGAACAGCAGCATCTCTTCTATAATGCAGCAGAAACCTTTTCCCAGTCTGCTTTAATTCCTGTTCCTGTCCTGAACACTTAGGATCCAAACTTCTCATTTCAAAGACCGGTGGAGGCCTGTCAGTGCCTACACCAGGAACAAGATACTCCCTTGGTGACTGCTCCCCTCTATATTGTGGAAATATGACCACCTGCAACACTGGAACGAGGCACAGGAGCAGGCAAGCCAAGGTTACAGTGCCAACAGAACTGGTGTCAAGCAGAGACATTCAGCAAACCTTGAAACCTCATGAAGCAGTTAAATACGATGTACAGGGCCTCCTTTCTTAGTTCCTCCTCTTGAGTCCTTGTATCGTGTGAATCTGTATTTTTCAAAGGTATTCAAATGATTGAATCTTGACAAAATTACCAGTTTTGAAGAGGCAGACTTTTGTTTTTTTGACATCTTAAGGAACACAGTAGAGGGATCTCATCTCAGGTAGCTGAAGTACCTAGGCAGTTGACATTTAAGATTATTACAAGAAACCTGCAAGACCAGTTGACAAAAACGGGAATTTTATGGCATGGCTCACTTCAATTGTTTTAGAAAAGAAGTCTGTTTTCAGTTTCCTGACAACGGGCACCTTGAGTTGTTTCAGGTGCTGTGGGTATTCTGCCTAATGTCCCTGACACTCCAGAAGGGACTGAGTCTCCTACCATATCTCAGTGCTGTGTGGGTATCTTAGCCTGTGATATCTCGGATGGCAGTAGAAGACGATGTTTTGGCAACAAATTTCAACCCTATTTTGTTACAGTGGTAGCAATAATAACAATAATAATGAATAAGAATATTTAATACATGTATGATCTAGACAAGCTTAATATATTTGTATCCGTGCAGGTATAATACGGATATATATACCCGTAATTTGCAAAGACAAACGCTGATACTGAGTTTTGCAGAGTGCTTGGCACTGACTGAAGGTGGGAGAAGTGAGGTGTAGCAGTTAGTGAGATTAGCAATCCTCTTTGATCTGTAATTGCAGCTGTGTGGTTCGTGCTTTTGTGTGCTGTGCTTCCCGCTGGGGCAGGCGCTGCACACTCAGGAGCTTTGCAAGTGAAAACATAATGTACTGTATTATTCTCACAGAAAGGGGAGGGAGAAACCAAGCAAAAAATAACAAGAAACAAAAGCAAAGTACTTTTAGTTTCCCTTCATCATAAAGGAAAAAAGAATGCAGGAGGAAAATAGCTTCTGTATTTTTAGGCATTTGTGAGTCACCCTAAATCTCTTAGGATATTTTAGTAAAAATTATATTAAAAAAGCTTCTGTGAAGTAATGAAATCGTAAGTTTTATCTTGTGACATATTTCAGTTGCTTTTTTTAATTTTTTTTTTTTTTAGCTTCTTCAGGGTAAAGAATCAGTTGTCCATCTGGGAATGCAAATGTTGTGAAGTGAGATATGTGGATTTTAAGAAGAAAAAAGACTGGGTAATCTTTCCTGAGGCTGGCTGTTGCATTCTGTAGTTCTACACTAGAACTACACAATAAAGTGGTTCCCACACCTGGGAGAGTGGGGGCTGGTGGGAAAGCTTGTGGAGGCTTTAGTTTATCTTTTGAAACAAAGTATTACAAATAAAAGCAGCACTAACTGAGCAGTAATTATGTTTTATATGTTTTCTACCCTTATCCCAGAATTACATAAATTGTGTGTGATTATATCATCAGATGTCAATGGGCAGAGCTGCTGAGTATAAGGAAAGTGAGGAGTTTCTGAGCTGCAGGTAGGATGCAGGTATTGTCCACACACTGTCAGCCATGAGCACTTCTCTTCCCCTTCCTCACAGTTTCTCCCTCATGCTCTGTTCAAGTTGGAAAGTTGAATAGCTGGGTTAGCCTGATGTAATACTCCAGCAGGCTTGGGCCACTTGAGGACTGTTTTTTTCATTGAACCTACATGTTAATTTAATATTTTCAGTTACGTAAAATTGCTAAAACATTTTTGTGGCAATGGCTCAGGAAGTGGCACAAAGTGTTTTTTGATTTTGTTGTTCTGCCATCACATTAGCAGCTAAAGGGAAGTTGAATCAACAGACAAAACCTCTTAGCTGTAAAAATCCTGAGTCTCTCCTGAACCAAGTTTTAGCCAAGAGTCTTCCAGTGCATGCTCCTTAACAGCAGAGAAACAATACAGCTCATATTCCATGAGCACCATTTCCCCTCCATGTACCTCTGTGTAAAAATGTTCCAGGAATTTATACAACAGAAAGAGAACTGTAGATACAGAGATTGTTGTTCTGGTCCTTGACCTGATACTCTCCAACTGCCTGCAGGAAACTGAAGCCACCTTCTCAAAAAAGGCCAGTGTTTGATGTGAATCTGATAGTTAAGTTTTATTCTTAACAAAGCTAAAAGGAGAGAAGTAGCTGTGTATTGTTTCCTTGTACAGAGCAGTTCGTAGTAACACATCACATTTTGGTTTTTTGACATACCATTAATGAAACAATTTCAGATCTTTCAGGCATTCTTGTCACAGTCACATATTAGTTTGAAAGAATGCTTCAAATGAGGTTGCACTGTAAAAAATAATAATTCATTTGGTCATCTGAGCATAATTTTAATATTCTTGTGCCTGTACTTCTGTTGCATGATATATATAGCTTGTAGAAAAGAGAAGAAAAGTCACAAACTTTGGATTTTTAGGGTGATTTATTTGTTGCTTTTTTTGTGTTCATTTTTTTAAAGTCTTACAATTAGGATTTAGAAGAAACATTGCCTTGATGTAGAAAGCATTGCATACACATCGTTCATTGCTTTCTGCAGAGTATTGGATTCAGAAACAACACAAAATTAGATTTGTAATGTATTCATCAAATAGAAAGTCTCCAAGTATAGTTTTAAACATTATGGTTTAATGTTTTGGCTGAAGTTCAAATCCTGAAGGAAAAAAAATATTTTTGAATAATACTGGTTCATTAGAATAAGTTAAGAATTTTAAGAGGGCTCCCATATGAGGTGCCAGACTGATTCTAAACCTTGCTGAATATCATGTCTCACAGAATTATGCAAATGCTGGTCAACTGCAGAGTGAAGACTCATGTCTGGAACTTCATGAAATATTAACATCAAGCATTTTTTGGAGGAAAAAAGAAAAGCCAGTCTTTAATTAATGAAACTTTGGAATCAACTTGCAAAACTATCAATGGGATTATTATAAAACAACTTCTGCTCTCAGGATGCTTCCAAGAAATGAGAGAGCCCCCTTCTTCTAAACTCTCAGAAATCCCAAGACAGCATCCTGTAAAGTCACTGTAACATGCTAGCAGGGAAATGCAGGGCTTTTCTTATCTCTGCCACTGGCTTATCTCTGTACCTTGGACTTTTTATCGCTTTTTACACATCATGCATTACAGACATTCCTGTGGAGGTTATTCTCCTGCACTTCCTTTCTAAGGCCCTCTTATTTTCTCCCATTTCCTCTCTCCTTGTACATTCTTCTTCTTCAGGTGTTGCATAGTGAAGTGTTCACTATTACCTCTGTAAAACTGTGGTTGTCCTTCCAGTGTTTTCTTCTGAATTTGTACCTTTTACTGTTTCCAGTTTTCTAAGTTTCCTCAATCCCCTTGATTCTCTGTCTTCCCAAACAAAGAAAAAAAAAAAAAAGAAGAAACCTCTGAAGTAAATGTTGATAATTCCTTTACGAATGAATATGTCCTATTTTTTTCTCCCATTGTGTATGCTCTGGGCTAATTATTGTTACTAGGGAGAGGCTGGATTCAGCAGACAGGGCCACCTCTGGAATTCAGAGCAGCTTGGTGGAGCAGAGGAGGAAGCTGGGAGGAAATTCCTGATTGGTGAATAGCGATGTGAAAATTCCCATTCCTTTCTCTTTTCCATTATGTGCCTCCTACCTCGTAACTCTCAGTGGCAAAGAATATCCAGGAGAGGATAGGGAATGAGCACAGAGGAGTCTGTAATATGGAAATAAAGATTACAAAGGAAAAATAGCAAAGATAAAAAACTCAAACAGGAAAAAAGTAAGTATTTGGACTCAGATACTTCAATTCCGTCAAAATCAATAGATGTTGGAGGCTAAATTAATGAGAGCTGGTGTCTCTATGGCTACAATATAGCAAAGGCTTTTGTCTACTCTTAATGGGGAAAAACACCTATATAAACTACTGACAGCATTCAGCCTTCAGATTTTTTTTCTTTCATAAATCGATTTTCTTAAGTGCAGTTTCTCCTTGTTGTTTAAATGAGTGTAACAGATGAACTTCTAGAATCTGAGAGGTTCAGTCTTCTAATGATCTTTTTATTTTTTTCTAGAAAGAGAAAAATAGTCTTTTGTGTACTTTTTAAGAAGGAACCAGAAAATGAATTCTGGTGCTATTCAGCATACATTGTATTTGTCATACTTCAGAATTATCTCTAATTTTCTTGGCTTCCTCCCCAAATTGCTTTAATCATTAGGCTTTTTCTTAACTACATCTCTGATGTGTGTCATTATGGTGGCTGCCTGTCAACAACTAGCCTAGGGAAAAAAACATCTCCCTGGTCTCAGAGCAGGCAGAGCTGCTTCACAGACACAACAGCAGAATGTAGTCTAGGACAGCTGGCTCTGCTGCCAGCCTCAGAAACATCAGGGTGAGTCAGGAGTAATTAGAACACAATTAGTGGTCAAAATCAAGACCATTCACTCTCAGTTCTTTCAAATAGGTGTAATTTCACAAAACTAAGCAGAAATGGATCATTTAACTCTGTAATGAAATTAAACATCTGTCTGAAACAAATCAATACAGGATAGATTTAATTCTTTATCAGCATAACAAAGTATTGTCCTCATTCTGTCCCTTCTTGTCGTGATGCCCATGTAGGTGGTTGCAAACACTACAAGTCCAACAGGACTTGAACAAACCACGAGGTGCTGCACATTGATTGTTTGTCAAGAGATAATATGTATTGACTGGGGGAGCTGAGTTCTTGGTAGATTTAAAAAAATTTCAAGTAGATAAACACTTCTACGATTCTTTGATTATTTTTTCTGTGGAAAGGGAAAAGCTTGGGGCATCTTGAGCAAGTACTGCTAACTTGGATGTGCTACCAGTATCCTTGTGTGACCTGTTTCTCATAACACTGTCCCATCCTAGAGGATGCTGCTGCTTCATTCGCAATTCAAATTACCAGGGTAAATTGTACAGATAAATCTTGATGTCACAGTCCATTGAATTTTACCTAATATTATTCTTTTTCCCTCAAGAACTCCAAGAGACTATGACTTTCTTCATTGACTTTCATTGTGTTTCTCCAGTACATGAATAATTAATGTGGATGACTCTGGACTGTTTAAACTCTTTATTAAAGAAATTACCAAGTGTATATAATAATGTCTCTTCCATTAGATGAGCACAGGTGATTTCAGCACTCTAAATTAACATTATAATGTGATTCAGAAATGCATGATAAAGATACGAAGCTGTTTTTCCAAACAGGACTTTTTACTCTTATGTACATCTCTCAGACCTCAGTATGGATACAGAGAAATAGGCAGATTTGGACCAGTGTTTGGGTCCTGCCTCCCTTTTTACAGAGCTCATCTGTAAATGTAGCTCCCCAGCCCATGTTTGCTGTTGTCCAGATTAGAATTACTTCCCTGCAATAAATGACTCTGAACTAGCCCCTTGCCCTTCTGACTTCTCTGAGTGATATGATGCTTTTTGCCTTGCAAGTTGTTTTTGCCAAGTCCACATGATAATTTGGACTCAGATTAACTGTGAAATAGGGATGAAGCAAAAATGAGAGGGATTTTTAAAAAAGTCTGAGGAAGGAAAACAGAGTGGACCCCATGTGACAGGCACTGGTCATACTGCAGCCTCATTGGTTAAAAAAAGCTGTGCTGTTTTCTAAGTAAAACAGAACAGAAAAGCCAATAATACCAGAGAGGTCCTCTGCAAAAAAATTGTTTCAGCCTTGGAAGTCTGCTTAGGACACTGTTGGGAGGAACATTACCTCTAAATATTGATTAATTACTTTTAGAGGCAATGTTCGTGGATGAGAATTTCTCTGAATTCCAGTTCTGTTTTTTAAGCACCAAAGAGATACTCATTAAGAATAATGCCAAATAACGAAAAGAAAACTTTGCTACTTGTTAGAGGGAAATGATAAACATGTCTCTTTTCCTTCTTTGATTCTGCAAATAATGGGAGTTTTCCCAAAACAGGAGGCACGACTTTAAAGAACTGTTTTAAAAAAAACCTGCTGTCACTGAATCTGGCTCTTGAAGACTGAATAGTTTCAGAGGATGGGACATAAGTTTCTTTACCATGTAGGTGTTTTGGATACATTACCTGAAAGAGCTATCTTCCGAGGCACGTAACCCCCAGACAGAGTTCCTGTCTCCTCTAATGGTTCATTACTTCTTTGACCCAGCTTGTCTTAACCCTCACTGCGGAAGACATCTAGAATTATGATATAATTAGGATTCAGAATTCGCTCCTGTACTGCAGTTTTGTAAAACAAGTGTGCTGGAATAGGCTGGCAGTTAGTGATGGGCAAAATGAGGCTGACAGATATAATGATGACAGCAGTTCTTTCACGGAATAAATATCACAGAGGCCTCTGAAGTGCAATGCTTGCTGGCCTGTGTTCAATGATACTGAGGAAGGCATTGCTGGTAATGTCATACTCTGCTGTGTGTAAGCTTCAATGTCATATCTTATGGCTATGGATAATACTGGGTTTTTCTGCCAACAGATTTGTGGGGAAGGATATTGTACAGGCAGTGGCAGATAAAAAATCAGGCTGCTTCTTGGTGTATTTAAACAGTGAAGTGGAATTATTAATTTATGTTCAATGATGTTCAGCCTTCAAATTCTCTGCTAAACACAAAAGAAAGGTTTGTTTAGTTGCAGTTGGGATTTCAGTGGGCATTGGGTGATTTCAGTTCCTGCCCTGTAGGGAATTTCATTTTAGCAACTGGTGACAAGAAGGTATTGAATCGCAGTTTCTGAAGGCCTGCTCTGGATCTTTATGACATTTTAGCTACAGTTTGTGAGTACCCCAATTAAGAATTTGTAAGTTTGAAGGAACAGATTCTACAATTTGTATTGTAAAGGTGCTATATTTTTCCCCAATATGTGACAGCAAAATGGCAATGATCTTTTGTCTGGGGCTGTGTTACTTGAGTAAATCACATTTGACCCCTCCTGCCACAATTAAAGGGTGTAGGCAAAAGATTTTGGTCTTGATCCTAAAAGGTAATAATTGTAATTTTTAAAATTATCTTCTATTTATTCTCCAATAATGGGTTCATCTTCAACTTTTTTACTATAAATATGTAAAGTATTAGTGTTCAGTGTAACTGAGTATTAGTGGAGCTACTTGTTTGGCAGATTATACCTGTGCTCCCCATTTGCCTTTGAGTGAATGGTGGTCTTGCTAAAGAAACAGTTAGAAAATGTAGCAGCAAGAGAATTGTAATTTTTCAGAGGAGATAATGCAAGTTCTTTTAATATTTACTGTGAAAAAATGACAAAATGGCACACCAAATGGTGTATGAGCCCTTTTCTGAGCCCTGGGCAAATGCAAATGCTGTTCTAAAGCTTTCTTAGTGATGGACTTTCAGCATCTCTTCTCTTCATGACCTGTTATTACTGCTCACATCTTCAATTATTCTTAGCAGTGACCTTTCCTCAGAGCTCCCCAGGAGAAAGGCCCTACATCATTGCAATCATGGCATTAGTAATCAGATAAGCTAATAGTATTTTCACCACAAAGCAATTCCTTTCTTTAGTGGTGAACATGCTCAGAACTACTTACATGCAAAGGAAAAGATCTGTTTTTCTCCCCTAAATGCAGAAAGAACAAAGTACAGCCTTACATAGTGAGAAATAATAATATACATCACAGCATTCTTAAGTATTATGTTGCGTATTTAGTGCATCAATCCATATATGTTGAAGGGCAAGTGATATAAAGAAGGTAACAGAAGTACTGATATGTAATGCCATTGAGGCTTCAGGGGGAAATCTTGGCTGTAAATTTAGTAGTGAAATTTTTCCTGTATGAATGAAAACTCTGTTCCGTGATGAATTATTCTGGCTAGAATCATATTTCAATATACAAATCAGTATGTATGGAAAATGATTGAAAGAAGGGGTAAGTCTGAGATGAGGAAGTGTTAGTACCATATGGTAACACTTATGGGAAATCTTTCCTTACTTTACTTTGGAAACTTTTCATGTAAAAGATTGCACAGTCCTCTAGTTAACCACTGCAGGGATTTCTTTTGTCATCTTTATGACTGTTAATTTGGATTAGAGTAAAGCCTGGATTCTTCACCAGGGATAAGTGCTCCATTGTATGAGGCTTTGTACATGCACATAATTAAAAAAGAAAGAAACAAACCCTTCTCTCAGGAGTTTGCGGTATTACAAAAACATCAGGCACCTATTACATTTAAAAAACATAAAAGGTGGAGTAAAGGAATAAGATCAAAGCTCAGTACATTTTATACTTTCATATGTTTTTCTCACTTTCCCTCTGGGGAGGAAGAGCCCCTTTACTATTATGTGCCACTTTTAATATTATTCTTGACCACATTGATTTACTGTTCTTTCATCATTAAACTACTGTCCAAGCAGTTGTTGATAAACCACCACAGGTTCTGATGGCTTGATAAAATGCCTTTTTCAGTGTAGAACATTCTGGATAGCCTGAGAACATGAGGTGACAAAAAAAGAATGTAACTGAACCCACTCCAGCTCTGAAGAGCTCTGAATTGAGGTAGCAAGACAGCAAATTCTGCCCCTCTCTCCCCTCCTGTCTCTTTACCTCTCCCCAAGTCGCACCAGAAGGGAGGCAGATGAGGAATGGTTGAGTGTGCTAGAAGGGAAGTGGAAGGCACCTGTGGAAATGGGTGGGACTGGACTGCCCGAAAATGCCAGCAAACAATAATAATGTGACAGAGCTGTTCACCTGCAGGAGTGAAAGGAGAGGGTATTGTGGGGCAGTGCCTGGGAGCGGCATGCGTGTGTTTGGGAGAGTCAGGAAGGGGCAGCTGCAATCTGGTGATGGGACAATGTTTTCTTGGAGTGTAGGAGTTAAAAAAATCCCACTTCTCAGGAAGAGAATGGAGTCTGGAACAGAAAAAAGAGCAAGGGAGAAAGAATAAAAAATGTAAAAGATAGGGCCGAGAAATATCCAGGTTTTTTATCAAAGTGAATGCCAAAATGAAACCAAAGTAAGGAAAGGAGTTGATTTTTCACAGCCAGTTGATGAGTTGTGAATACTGAGTATGTACTTGCGTTGCAGGAGTATGTGCACGTACTCACCTGTGTAACCCCAGGGTTTGGGAAACTGAGATGAACTCTGCTTAAAGCCTGTGATCAGCTTAAAGTACATTTCCCTCAGACATTCTTGCAATTTTGTGTAATTCTAAATGTGTTAAGCACACATGTATGGCAGACAGATGAGGATATGTTGAATAGATTACAGCTTTAGCAGATGGAGCAAATTTATCTCTCACCTCTATTAGTGAGAAGAATATCTCTGTCTCAAACAGATGACTTTTTCTATCACTTCTCTGCAAGGAACCTTGTTTGATTCTTCCTACCAACGTGCCCAGATCATAATTTGTTATTGCAGGGCACCATCCTGGTTTCTTCAGTTAAAGCTACAACAGCTGTGTGAGTTGAGTGCTTCTAAAAATGTAATTACTGGGCCATATTTATTAATCCTATTGTAGGAAAATAAACATGTGACTCACTCTTTAGAGTCATCCACAGCTGGGGCTAAAGACCCAAGAAGGCCCTGACCTGCTCAGGTGTTTCCTTGTTTTTTACCCTCACCAGCAGTGTTGAGATCTGCTCACCCTTCAAAGTGTCCTGACCTTAGCTGGCAGCCAAATGTGAAAGAAACAGGTAAACGTGGGGTCAACTTTCATTCTGGACTGTTAAAATGTTAAAGATCATTGGCATGTTTTGATTAAGGAAGCATGTACTGGCTATAATTTTGTGATGGGGAGGTGTTGTTAAGGTCTTTAAATGTGAAGAGATGTTAAGTGCTTACATGGAAGTTGTGGTAAGAGAGTGAAAGGAAGAGGTAAAGAACCCTCAACAACACAAAGGATTTAGAAGGTTTGTCTTTTCACAGTTTCTGAATGAGAAGAAGAGAGGAAAGTTAGCTGTTCATGCCTATTGTTTTTTTTTTCTTCTTTTGATGATTATAGGACAATTTTTATAAAGAGGGGCTATGGCCTACTTTTTCATTTTAATTTAGAAAAATGCTTACAGGCTTTTTTGGCATTCTTGGATGAGTTGTTTAGTATAAGATTATCATGAGTTGGTTAACAGGGGAAAAGGACAGAGAAATAAACATAATATAATCTATTTGAATCATCAGTCAATGCCAATGTTTAAAAAAATATTTTCCTGATGCATGAATTTTTACAGCTTTTTCTAGATGAAGTTCAAATGATTTCATCTGCTGCCTTGGTTGTCCTGACCTTCAGTGGATCCTCTTATAAATTGAAACAAACAATATGTTCCAGTACAACTTAAACTTTCCTGTTTTTTCTTTAGGAAAGCAGCAGAAGTGCTGTATGTTAAAGAGAAGGAAATTTTTTTTGACAGTTTTATTAGTGTCTCATGAGAAGAATAACTTGACAAAAACATTTAAACTTTTAGATCCTGTACTTGCGACAGTATTTTGTGATTATGTTGTGCTGCCTGTCTGAAAAACATCACTGCAGATGTGGAGTAGAGGGGGAGGAAGGGGAGGCAGGAGAACTTGCAAGGCCCTATAGAATCTCTTCTTGGCCCTATGGAATCTCTTCTTTCGGCTCTTTAATAATGCACCATGTAAATGTAGTGTAGTATACATTATATACAATATCTTGACCTGCTTTGTCACTACTGAGATGTGGGGACCATGCAAGTGTTAGTGAAGAGGTGAATTTCAATGCAAGTTAAGTAAGAATAAGAAACCTGTTTAAATTCTACTCTTAGCAAGGCAATGTATGTTGGATAATTATGTGGAGAATTTGTTATTTCAGGGCTGCTGAGTGAAGTGAGTTTGGGGCTTTGGGTTTGGTGTTTGAAAATGTTATATCAACAGTTTATGTGCACTGGGAGATTTTTTGTAGTAGGGAGATTTTTTTGTTTGTTTTTTAATAGAAAATGCAATGTCATTTTGTTCCCATAAGGCATGAACTGAATTAAATGTATTTTGGAGATAATACCACTTCACTCTTCAGTGTTGACTTATTACCACCATTACTAATAGTCAGTAGATGATATTTAAAATGAAATATGATGCTTCTTAATGTTCCAGCAAATAGCAGGAGATAAATTAGTAGCTAAATTAGCATATTGACTGGTTGGGTGAAATGTGCATAACAATCAACTGTAGCAATAAATAACTGGAACCAAAATATTTTTCAAGGCATTCTGGGGGTCCTTGTCTATTTTATAATAATCATATGTGGATATAGTTTACTGTGCATTGAGTTTATTAATTTGCTCTCCAAGACATAGGTTTACAAGTCTAATTGCATCAGATTCCTTGCTGCAGTGAACATCAAATAAACAACTGTTATTAAAAGAGAAACTAAAACATGACAATGCCAGTTTTTTTGTGCTTTTCATGGAAAATATATTAGTCAATAAAGCAAAATTAGAGTTCTGTATAGAGGTAGCTTGGCTGTTGATTTCTTTGTACCTCAACAGGCTCATTTTGTTCATCTTGTATCTGGATTTTTCTGCTTCTGAGAATACCAGCATAATATAAAATGGCCTACCCCTGGCAGGTGGCTACAGACAGCAGGTGGTTGTAATCCCAGCTCCCAGGTGCTTCAAAATCAGTAAAGCCTAGGTGACCCAGTCACTGATTTAATGTACCAGTCCACTAGGAATATTCCTGGCTGCAGCTTCTCTTCTGAGACCTTTTGGATCCACAGCACTGCAGGATGGGAAATAACTACAAAACTGTCTGTATTCCCTTTATCACAGGAGAAATTCAGCAGCACTTTGCTGGGCACAGATATTTCAGGCTTCTGGTTTAATTCTTTTGTAATCTCTCAGGAAAACAAGGAAGAGCAATTTAACCAGGGATGTTTCCTAGCCAAGAGAACTTTTCTTTAGAAGAGATAACTTCAGATTTCTGGAAACAGGAACATCGAAGTACATCTTTCTGTGTCTAGTTTATATTGGTGCTTGAAGTCTTTTACCTTCTTTGTTACTTTTTTTTTTTCTTTCTGCAAGCATTCCTTTTTTTAAGTGATCATTGCTATGCTTTTAATTAGACTCTTCCTGTGCTGTGAACTCTGTGCAGATTTGTTTGGTCACTGCCTGTCATCATTCTTGTCTGACTTTTATGAGTCAGTGTGCAGTTCAGGCATCCTCCTGCTTGGCTGGGTCAGAGCTAGGGCTGCAGTCAGGTATCTTCATCGAGTTTTCAGACACTGTTTCGGGTCAAATGGTTGTTACAGTGGACTTGTCTGGAAGCAAAATCATCCACATCGCAAAAATATGTTATGAACCACAGTGTACTGTGTAGCACATGCCATTCTGCCATACTCTGTGTGAAGAAGCTTTCCTGGTCTCAAACTTCCCTTTCAAAGGGTACCAAATGCATATCCATAGTTTGCTGGGGCATGGGTAAAAGGATGAGAGAACTCTTTTATTGGTGTGCATATTGTAAATCTGCTTAAGGTGTGTGCATATTATAAATGTCCTTAAGGTGTGGGAATATTGTAAATCTGCTGTAGGTTATGTGTATGTGGTCTTTGCAGGCAGGTGTGGGATGGATGTAAAGGACTCTGTTGGTTCTCCAACATGTCTTGAGTTCACATAGCTGGGCTTGCCGAGCTCAGACCTAGTGTGTGCTAATAAATCCTGCTGAGAGACACGGCATATTAGTTCAGGCTTAATGGTGTGCTAATATGCTTATCTGCTGAAAGACTATGCAGAAATTTCTAAGTCATTCTAGCCCACTAAAACTTTTCTTTTAGCAGGGTTAGGAGATAGGTAATTCATGGTCAGAGAGTTTTGAGCCTTTCACTTCCTTTTATAAGGACAGCTTACATAATCCACTGGACTCTCTGGTGAATAGAGGTGCTGTACTCTGTGCTTTTGTGCAGATAGGCATGGCTGGGGAGAGAGGATTTGCTCATGTGTTTGAATCTGGTGTAGTTCCTGGCTGGTTTCTTGATGCAAAGTGTAGAAGAGTTCGAGATTGTTTAATATCTCCATGTGTCCTCTTATAAACAAGATATTTCCTAGGAAAATTGAAATTGTGAAAATGTGTTCTTGAGGGCAGTTTCTTTGTTCAAAATACAGCTTAATTCCTCAGATTTTCTCTGGTGCTAGTTCTTTATCAGAAAATAAGGAAACTACTGGTTGGGTTAACAAAGTGAGTGCCCTTAAGAGTAGCAGGATATGTCACAGTGCTTTTGAACTTGATCATTGTCCCTGTGCTTCACTGTGGAGTGACCAGAGCAGAGGCACATTGTGCCCATTTCCTTGCTGCCCTCACAAATACCAGCAGGGGCTCATTTTGTTTGAGGATAAAGGCAGTAACCACTACTGTCTCAATACCAGCTGAGTGACACCAGGGGAACAGAAGCATTTGGTGACAGGGGAACAGAATACTTCATCCATGAAGATGTGTACAAGTGAAAGAGCTGGGATTGCCAACCTGGATGCAGTTTCTAGGGGGAAGTATGGAGCTGGTGTAGCAGGGGCTCATCAAGCAGCAAATTTGGGAACCAATTTCCTATTTTAAATGGAAAAAAATCCAAGGATATTTTTCATAGACCTATACTGATTTATCAGCTATCTGTGAGGTATCATGGTGTTGGTAGGGATGGCTTAATTTTTAAGCCTTTTTCCAAGTGTTCCTGAGGATCTAGATATGGTCAGTGGTTGCAGGTACTAAATCCAAGCTTAATATGAGCAATTTATAGGCTGATTTATAGGCTTGTCTCATTGCAGTAGCAATACCATTGGGAAACTCCAGGTTTCTTGGTGTATATTTTCCTAATGTATTGCCAGCATTACTGTGCTGCGGTATTCTAATGTGTCCAAAATTAAGAGAACATAAAGCCCCTCAAATTCCTAAATGAGAGAGACATGCATGGAAAAAACCTGAACCCTCAGTAGAGGAATGAGGGGAGGAAAACCATCAAAGGTTATTATGGACATAGCCCGTTAGTAAGGTGTGCTGTCTAATCAGACCTGTTCTGGACTTTCTCTGCTGCCCAGTTTGAACTCCCAAGGCCAGCAAATGTCTGTCTCTTGCTGAATGTTTAACAGGTCTTCGATAAGCAGTATTATCCACAGTTTGAAACCTGCATTAATTTTTACTTTTCTGTTGTGTTTTTAGGCTGCCTGTTTGAGGATGACCTTTGCAAATCTTTTGAAGTCTGTGTAAATGGTAAGTCTTCAATGTTTTGTTTGCTGATTAGTCTGTCCTCCACTGTGTAATTGCTATATGGTTGATTCAATAAACCAAGTACATATATGAGTGAGAGGGAGAGGAAAAGAAAAAGTACCAGGCTGACTATTCTAGTCAGCAGTTAGAGGAAATTTAATAGATTTTAAAATAAATAAATATTGTCTTAACCCTGAGCAAAACCGTCTCCTTTTATGTGAAATAGATTGTAATTTAATTAAACACACTGAAATATGCTAACATTTAATTTGTCTTAATATGGGTGAAATAACTGTTTTGTTACCTTCAGGTTGTTCCTCCTTTTAGAGGATGATGTTGAGTAATTATCAGTCTCTTCTTCAAAAGATTGTTATTCATTATAATAAGAAAGAAGGTCTCAAAGGAGCACTGCAGTTGTGGAATATACTGATTCCTTTTTCTGTGATTTTACTTGAATTATGCAGAAAAAGCTTTCTTCTAATGTCCTTCACAATTTATTTTCAGTAAATCAAAAAAAGCCAGCACAACATATGAATGAGGCTAATGGAATAGTAGGAAAGATGTTTTCTAATAATAGCTGAAGATTGTCAATGTGCTATATGAAATAATTTAATTCCCGATGAAGGACAGAGGATGTTTGGAGAGAGATCTTTGAAACAATAAGTGTTGTTAAATATGTGTGTACCTGATGAAAGGAGGAAGGGAGTGGTTTTAATGGTGTCTTGTGGCATAGGAATATTTGGAAATATGAAAAGCTGTAATTAGGGGGGTTAGTGTTTTTAATTAAGCATTATATATGAAATTTCTATTTGTGAATATGTGTCATAAAGAAACTTTGTTTTCCATCAAACACAAAAATAAAAATGGGTCTATTAATAAATTAAGATGTTAATAAAGTTTATCGAATGAACATTTAAGATGAAATCAGATTAAATTTCCTGTAGTGTTTAACATCAGACAAATGCAAATTTGTAAGAATTCTGTGTTGACAGTTCTCATGATTGACACCAGAGTAGTGGCAAATTTCTACAGTGGTGCATTTTGCTGATTACCAATATTTTCCAGTGCCTAGGCTGGAGTCTTCCCCAGTGCAAGCAAATTTAATCAGGTTTTATGACAGGCCACTGTTATATGTGGCAGACAATGCATAATGGGGAATTTATGCAACAGATGATAGTAATTTCTGTACTTTAAGGGATGTCTCTATTGAACACTTTGCTGTTCCTATAAATGTGACTTCCTAACTTCTTGCTCTACCTCTCTTTTTAAATGAAGATGCAGTTTCTAAAATCTCCATGTGACACTCATTAGCATGGAAAATCAAATGATGTAAATTGTATCTTTGAATTTGAATGGAACTTTTCTGTAGATCTACTTATATTTTGACATAACTGACTTAAAGAAATGTTACTAATGAATAAGTCAGTTGATCAATAATATTTCCTAATGTCTGATCTTGTTTTAAAAAAAATATTTTCAGGGATTCTGTCAATGTGTTTAAGGCAACTGCAAAGTATTTGATTATTTTTTTTTGTCCCAGCTGGGCAAATGTTGTCTAGAGTATATTTTAAACGCTGTCCTTCTTGCATGTGAAGATATCCCATTCCTGAAAAAATAAGCAGGATCCTTGGAAGATCATACATTGCAATACTAAAAAACTATCACAATTTACTTTTTTTATATGTACCAGAAAGGAAGTGGGCCACTTGCTTATGAGAAATCCTTCACATTTTTCCTGTCCAAACTGCTGCTGATTCACCTGTCTCTCTGAAATTTTTCAGAAATCTTGATATATTAAAATGTGAGCACTTTGCTGGGTTGAAAACTCAGGAACTGAAGTTTGTGGAGGTCACTGTGCTTAGAAGCAGAGCTTACTTTCTGCATTTAAAGGTCAAGAAAAGGCTTGCATCCTTTCTTGTTGCATAAGTGGGTATTTCTGAAGGACAGTGTGAAAGTGGGTAAGAAACAGCAACTACTTTTCGGTAGCATCTTTGATGCATCTGTGCTCTGCAGATCTGCTTCTGACTCCTGCAGGAAGGCTGATAATTTTGATCTTCTCCTCTTCCTCCAGCAGAGACAACTGAACTGACCACATTTTCAGAAATAAAACTAGGTTTGCCTACTAAAGACTTAAGTCACAGTATTTGCTATCTCACATCATGTCATCAGCTGGAGACTTCAAGTACATTTCATGCATCAGACTTGTAAAAGCATAACCAGAACACCAATAATGGAGCTATTTCATAGCTTTAAAAAACCCCCTACTGTTCTTTCCTTCTCATTTCTTCTGAGGAAACATTTTGACTGAAAGATTTTGGTAGATGTTCCTTTGCATGAGGAAAAAATTGGTGTTAAAAGAATGTTGTTTTTTTTATTATTGAAAGCAATGTAATAGAGTTGTGAGACCTGATATAAGCAGCATAACTGTTTATATCAGAGATAAGCATTACTTACATCTGTTAAGGTCACATGCCATTTTTGCAGGGCAAAGAACCTGCTGTAATAATGGTTGTTGACTTTTCTGCCACTTTCCCTCATCATATAAAGGTCTCTTTTGGCTTCAGTGATGGGTTCTCACTTATGTTTGTTTAATAGCTCCAGCAGCATTCATGCAATATTAATTTATTTCCACAAACCTTTTATCAGTTTTCTGAGCTGCACTGACTCATCAAGTGGTTAAAAAGGAACATATTGTTTCATGTTTATTTTAATGGCATCAGGATAAGCCAGGCAAAAAGACTGAGTTCGTTTTCCTGGAGTTGTCCTTTGCAAAGCCAGAACTTTGAGAGGTAAAGTGACTTATATGTCATTTATTTGTCTTCTGGCACATCATTGCCTCTGTCTTTGAGTTGGAGGAACTGACATTTTAACCCATCTAGAATGCTTGAAGCTTAAAAGCCTGTATCTAAAAAAGAACTTGATAGGAAATGTGAATATGCCTGTGAACTGCAGAAACTAATAGAAAATAATCTGGCACAGTAAAAACATGGAAATGCTTTCCCCCCAATAAATGCTGAGAAGCTGTTACAGATACAACAGGAAGCATATAACATCTCAATTAAACAGGATATATAGAAGGAAAATAATAATGAGGAATAGTATCTGCAGTGAGGGTATGTGTAGTGACACATCTGTGGGTAAAGAGAGATATGGTTTTCACATGCTCACATATATTTTGCTGTCTGAGTTAGAAGTTTAAGCAAAAGAGTTTGCCCATGTGTGTATTTTTTCCTTAACAGCTCAGCCTAGACTGTGATTGTATGAAAAGGAAAGAAAAGAGCATCAAGAAAGAATTTTTAGAGGATCTCTGAGACAGAAATTCTTTGCTTACCCTTGAACAGTCCTTGTATTTATATACTAAATTTAGTACAGCTGGATAAGTGGGAATATGTCATGTTTTGTTTTGCATTTTAAGTGATAGATAAAGTGGTTCATGTAAAACATCAGCTTGTATATCTTCTTGGTTGGGAGGTTTAAACAAACTGGCTCCTGAAAGGAGCGAAACAGACAAGTTCTTATTCTTTCTCATGAAATCATGCTATTGAATTCTAGCAGTGCCACTGGGAAAGACACCATGTGGTACAGATAAAAGCATTCATTTCAAAATAACCATCCCTTATTGGCCTCTTTCCTCCCTTTATTAAACTGTTTGAACTGCTCATTTAGAAGGATGGTATTCTTTCCTTTAGCTTTAATCTCCAGATATTTTGCTTCAGAAAGCAGCTTTGTGCCGTGTTTTACGTGGGCACGGATACCATGATATCTTTGCTCCTATCAGCAGATCCTTTATAAATCAGGGCAGTTTTATTTATGAAAGAGGTTGTGGCTGCAAGCCTCCTTCCTGCATGAAATCATAACAGGGTTCATGCAGACAAGATCAGATAGTAGAAAACAACTCTGTGAGGCCAAGCAAGAAAAGTTAATTAAATGCAGTCGTTGGCGCAGAGTGCATCATTAAGTCAGGCCTCGCTGACAAACACCAACCTTCTCCTCGGAAGACACGGTCTGATGTCTGCAGCGGTGTTTGAAGTAGCTGTGCTTCTGAAAGGCTGGGCAAACAGCCCTGCACAGCTGAATCAATATTGCTTTATGTATGCAGGCTGCACTTGTTAGGAGGGACTTACGTTAGCGCGGTGTGTCAGGGGCACCCAAGCATTGCAGCACAAAGTCATGAGCCTTTCCAAGTTTGGATCTCTCCAGGTAGTTCAGAATATTAACGTGTTTTCTTCCTCAGCTACAGAGCTCCTCGAACATTTGGAATATAAGTGATTGCATGTGCTGGTGATGAGCCATAAACGGTAAACATGTGCTACAGATGATAAGGGAGAGAAGTCAGGATCCCTGAAATGGTTTTTTTGAACTTAATGTGTTATGCTTTGAGGTTTTCCAGACCATTGCCTGGTAGGATGGGATTGCAGAGGGAGATGCACCTCGGCATTGTTTAGCTAACAGATGTCTGCAGCAACATCTGCGTTTGCAAGGCACTGCTCTCCAAAAGCCATTGAATTTTTGTCAAATGACACTATAAATCTGAGCCTAAGCTTTCCGAGCCCTTTCAGTAAGCATCAGTGCTTGTTATAACTAAATTCAGACTTCTGAGGAGTAGCACTAAGTGGTACCTCTACATGCACTTTCTTTATTTTTTATAGAGAATTTGTGTTCTTTTCAAGGATGTGGGAATTCTTCACAAATAACTGAAGATCTAATACCACCTGATGTAATTTCTGACTTGAATTCTGAAGTAAATGGGAATGCATGGATGTTTGCATTAAAAATCTGACCAATTATTTAAATATTAGGATTTATTTCCAGTGGTTCTTCCATACCAGTTCAAGGAAATAGTGGGACTTTGTTGTCTGGCACTTAAGTTTCTAAAATATGCTTTCAATAAGTAATGTCAGAAGAATATCAAAATCTTGTGTGGTACTCAAGAAGGAGTAAAGCTTAAAATCTGCCATTGTATAATGGTATTCTGCAAGCCCACATCTTCAGAAGTATTTACAAACTTCATTCAATTGAAATTAAGGGTGAGTTAACACCTAAATGTTCCTGACAATCTGTGGTTATCAGGACGGTGCCTTAGTTATCAGTAATATTTCACATTTCTTAAGGGATTACACATGCCTTTTGAAATAAGTCTGTGGAAATAAACACTAGTATAGAAATTGGCTCATTTTCTTGCCCCCCACCTTCTTCTTCATTAAGTTATGTGGCAGTTATGCAATAGGAGCAAGGGTATGAAATGGAGTTTGTTTGGGAGGAAGACTGATTTCCCATTAGCCTGTGTAGTCCCTTGTGCTGGCTTTCACTTCCCCTGAGCTATTTGAGGTATTGGAGGTGAAAAAATAACATTTTAAGTCTTAACAGAAGGTTAAAATGTCAGTGCAGTGATGACTTCGTCTCCTTTGCTTTGAAACAGTGTGGTGGCTTTTTTCCCTCATTGAAAAAAGGCCCACCTAATTTCCAAACTCTGCATTTGTGTCTTGGCTTTGTCTCAGTGTGGTGTTAAAACAGCTGCCTGTGTGATGGTGGGATGGAAATGCCCAGCACAACTGGCATTGGAACCAGAGTAGTGATCGCAGGTGAAGTTACTCTCTTAGGGAAAATGCTTAGCATGACAATGCAGCTGTGGTTATCCACGGTCCCAGCTGTCAGTAGAAACTTTTCTGTGGGATGTTCTTTTTGTGGAGAATCTCAGGGTGCAGCTCCTGCAGGGCAGAAAATCATCACTCAGCCTTCACTGACAGAGTGCTGTTCAGCACCAGGGATGAGAGGCAGCCATAAATCTGCCCCCAGCCACAGGTAATCCTTTATATTCCCGTGTCCTGTGCTAGTAAATTAGTCTTGGGGCTGCTGAGTGCTGCAGTGTTATTTCATGTGGACAGACCTCCTCAGAGCTCAGGCAAGAGCTCTGCTGGGAAGGTACAAGAAAACTTTAATTCTTAGTGTTGTAACTTGTGGCAGTGCATTTTCTTGGCTTTCACAGAACCTGGGCAAGCATCATAAGAAAATTTTTTAACCGGTGTGGTTTTGAGTGATTTTGGGGGGCATTTTGGTGTTCGAATCAAGAAGTTTGATTGAAAGATTCCACCTCCCCACCAGCAGGTTGGGGGGATGGGGTGTGTGTGTGTGTGGGAAGGTTTGACATCACTGGAGAGTAGCCATAGTTATCTGGTATTTATCTCTATTCAAAATTATGCATTTGTGGTGATAAGGTGGATGAATCTCTAAAATCTAATGTAATGATCTGATATTAAGTAGGATTAAAATTCTAAAATTTTTGGAGTTGCCTTTTCTTTTTCTTGATTCAATATTTCTCCCTGAAATATTTGAGGTGATATGAAGTTTATTTACAAGATGTGTTTATTAAAAAAATCCAAATCTTATTTTTCTACTGTTTTGAACATGTACTAGGCATTATATATACAATTTAGGGCAACTTTGAACATATATATTACACTAGCATGCTAAATGTTTCATGAAAATATATTTGGGTATTAGAGATATTGTCTTTATCATGTATCTAATCAGTGTGTGGTGGACCTTTTTGTTAACTCTTTTTGGGTAAGCTACATAGGACTGCATTCATTGGATGTGTTCAGAGATGTTCCTCATTTCACTATTTTATAGCACTAAATAAAAAAGGTAATTTTAACTTTTGAGAGGCCATGGAAAAGTACAGCCTGTTTGATAAAGGCGTTAGGGAGTCTCAGTAAGGTTTGAGCCTGATAAATGATGAAACACGAGAGCCTGAAAAGGACAGTGTGGTCTGGAGAGAAGAACACCAAGGGATAATGTTCTGGCAATGAGGTGGAAAGCAAATGAATCCTGGTTTGGAGTGACACTGCAGCAATGTGCCTCTGCTCTAAATCCATCATAGTTTGTCCTCTTCTTGTGTCAAGGAACATTCACAAGTGTGGTGTACTTCATGATTAAGATGTTTGGGTCATAGCTTCTGAAAATATAGAATAATAGGCAGTTTTTTTCTTTAACTGTTCACCTTTACTAAGAAAAAACAAACTAAAGCCCCAACAAAAACAAAAGGGCATAAAAATTTTAATGAACACAAAATAGTAATAAAAATTGTCAGAAGAGAGGAGATGTGAAATTGGTGAGTTGGCATGACCGCTACACAGCCATATTGTGATCATTGGGCAGCCCTAGATTTGAGTGAGATATGACCATTTTTTCCTGGTGTTGAGGGTTGCCTTCTACTTAGCATTTCAATTGCTTAAAAATGTGTAATTCCAAAAATCAAGTGCTTAACAACTGCTTACTTATTTTGGGCTTCATCTATTCTCTCTTAGAAGAGAAACTGGTTCTTTCCTTTGTCCCCCTAAATATCAGTGACTGTTGTTTCAGTGTAGCAGTGGTTCGTTGGGTCAATCAAATTAATTGCTGAGGTACTTTGATAACTAACAGAGGCATTGATGGGAATGTCTAAAAGAAGACAGACTAGAAAACGGAACCCATCCCTTGCTTTGGAAAACTCTGCTTTTTAAAATTGCTTGTGTCTTTTTGAAAACTTCAGTAATCCTGTCTGACAGTACATAAGCTTAAGATATGAGGTCATGAATCAAATGTATTTTCAGAATGTACCAGTTTTGCAAGGACATTAATGAATGACTTGACTATTCAATCTCTGCATTTTCTTGAGTGTGTAGGAGGTAAAGCTGTAGATTCCTTAAACATATTCTGAATAACATTCTTTTGGATGATTCTTTACAGTGACAAGCTTTTCTTTGCAGAAGATGCCATATATTTTTTCCTGTTTTTCTGTCTTTTTTTCTTCATATGTTCTGTTAAAATTCTTCCCCCTGTGTGCTGCCCAAACTGTGCATCATCTGACTGCTGTTGCATTACAAAAATCATTTAGTGAACACCATTTTGTTCCTGACTTCATAGCATTTGACAAGCACTAATAGTCTTTTGACTCTCAATCTACCTTTAGACAGTAAACATAATAGGAAAAAAAATTTATGGTTTTCAGGGGGAGGATGTTGTGGTCCTGGCCAAGTAGCTTCTCAGAGAATATAGGAGAAATGAGTAGAAAACTTATGACGTGGATCCCCTGAAAGTGCATCTACTGCAGCAGAACAAAAGTGAGAACAGTCTTTGCGTGAAATAGGGATTTGTTTTGTCTCAAGATAGCTTGTGTGTGAAAAATATATGCAGTAATTATTGACATCCATTATGTCAAGTAAGAAGCCAAGGAGGGGGGTATTACTTTGTAATATTCTAAAGGGGGTGCAAGTTTATATGCACATGAAAAACTTAAATATATAATATATAAAAAATACTTTTTAATTACCATGATTATTTTGAATAGATGAACTAAAGAGATGCAACATTTGCTTTAAAAAAAATAAATTCCAAATAAAGAATGTAGAAGTTCTTCCCAAGTTGCCTACTTACCACTCAGGGTCCTTGATTTGGATTGATTTGGATGTTCATCCAAAGTGAACTAGAAAATGTATACCTCTCTTTATTCTAGTGCTTAGAATAAATGCTTTGTAATAAAGAACTGTGAGAGGCTTTTATTTTTATATGTTCTTATTTAATAAAAAAGAACAATGTGAAAGTGAACTAATTATAGTGCTGTTGATTAACAGGTAGAGCCTGTTAATGAAAAGTCATTCTGCATCATATGCCATTCCAAGCCTTTAATTTAAACAGAGTTTTCCTTCATTCCCTCCAGCCTCCATAGCAACAGCAACAAAAGTTGCTCTAGAGGTAGACAGAACAATAAATATATTTTATGGTCCCAAACTATTTATTGTATTTTGGTCTTTACTGAAATAGCTTTGGCTGCTGCTCTGCATAAGTTGAGAATATTTGGTAGCTTTTGCTGCTGTGTCAGCATGTTCCTCTAGTGCCCTGTGGTAGGATCTGTGTGATTTAAGGTTGAAAACAGCAGTGGGTGTTGAGTCCAAGTAAGGGAATATGACATTTAATGTTTGGACTCTTAACTCTTCAAGGAACGATGTCTGTCAAATGGAAAATGTTTTCATTTTTGATGTAATGCAGTAAATATTTGTGTTAGTAACGAATTTGCAATATTATGATCAGGTTGAAAATGTGTACCTAATCTAGTCTATTTAATATTATCTCTTAAGGTTGTATTTAGTCTTTCAATTGCATTATTTCACTGAAACTCTCAGAGATTAGGATTTGTCATCGTATAAGATTTTTTTCTCAGAAGTAACAAGACAGGTATGATTGTGGACAGCTGCACACATTATGAACAGTGCAATTTTTCAATGGCAAGAATGTCTATTTTTCTCTCTGTTATTGAGCTGAAATTAATACTTTCTCTGCCATAACTCTACAGTAGATGAGAAGGAGGTGTTTTACCCAACTAGAAACTATAATGTGCTGGTGGAGAAAAATAAATTGAGGGGAGTTGAAAACTACTGAGGCCTTCAGATTTTTTTCTTTGTTCTGTAGTCCTTTCTCTTTACTCCACATTATGCTGCTCTATCTCTATTCCTGTAAAGTTTAGATGGAAAAGGTATTGGGAGATAATTCAATGGACAGACTTTTGGATAGCAAGACTGCTAACAGTTTCATAGTTTATTGAACACTTAAAGAAAGCAATCTGCAATACCCAGTCACAGTGGAAGCAGTTTAAATGGTTTGTGGATTTCCAAAATTAAATCAATTTGTTTTCTTTGGAAGAGGAGTGGTTTTCAAGGTAGCAGTGTTTTGGTTTTGAATTTTGATTCATTTTCTAGGTTTAAGTAGTAGACTTGACTGCTTCTTCCTTAGTGTGACTTAAAAAAATATCCCAAATCTTTCCAAATTATAATAGTCTCCTGTTAGTCTTCTGATTTAATCTCTCTCTAGGATGTTGTTTCACCTCCAAGTTGGAGATGTGTAGATTTACCAGATTTTTACAATAATTAAGACATCCTACTTTGCTGACAGCCTGCCTTCATATTAATGGAATTTTGGATATGGCTTATGCTGAGTAATTTAATGGAACAAATTGTTCTTTCACTGACAGTAGCTGTTAAAAAAGTTTCCTCTCAATTTTTACCTGCAATTTTGATTGATGTGTTTGGTGAATGATTGCTTTCTGAATATTTGACTTTTAAACTATTTCACTTTTTCTTTTCTTACTTAAAAATTTCTGTGAATAATAGTTGGACAAAAATGGATCAATGTGCAGTTAAGAAATACCAGTCCTATTCTATGTCTCAAATTCTTTTTTATTAATTTCAATTTTGTTATGGTAAATCTAGCTTTAGATGTCAAACTTCCATGCAGTGTTTTTGATACAAATGTTTGAAGTTCAGTCTAATACTAAGATTTCTTTTCTCCATTGTCTTTCTGCTCTTCCAGTTAGAGCTCCCCACCCAAAAACTTGAGCCAGAAATTATTATAACTGAAGAAATGGAGAGCTCTGAAAGACATTTGGGCAGAAAAGGATCCCTCTTTCAGCACTGTTTTTCTCAGTGGCAAAGGGTTGATGGACATGTTTAATGTTGCAGTACAAATTATAAATCCATGTTCACTAAAAAGGTAATCAGCTAGTTAGTGCTCAATTCGTGTCTCTGGATCCACTGCATTGACAATTAGAAGTCATGCCTTCTTGCTGGGCTTTATTTCAAATATCTCAAGAGATTTATACTACCCCAAAATGCTGGTTTTTCCCCTCCCAGGAATAAGGTCATTGATTAAAATTATTTTCTTATTCTGTGAAATACTACCCTTCACATATGATGCCAAAAAAGATTTACTTGTTTCAATGTATTTTGTTGGCATGATACTTGAAAATAAGTTATGACTGGCATAGAGGTTAATGGCATATTTTAGAAGGTAAGAAAGCTGGAGCTTCATAAAATGCAATTTCATCACAAAAATCTGTGGAAAGAATGAGTCTAACAGAAAGAATTTTTTTTTTCCTATCCCCAGGTATCTCTTGGCCAACACATTAATTAATTCTTAACCTCTGAAGAGGTCATAGTGTGTTGCTTTGTGCTGGGCTAGAGTTAAATTTTTTCATAGTAGCTGGTATGGGGTTGTAGTTTTTCCATTTGTGCTGGAGACAGTGTTGGTAATTCAGGGGTGTTTTCATTGCTGGTGAGCAGGGATTCACAGTATCAAGGCCTCTTCTGCTCCTCATAGGACCCCACAGCGAGGAGGCTGGGGAGCAATGGGGTCTGGGAGGGGACACAGCTGGGAGGGCTGACCCCAGGTGGCCAGAGGCACGTCCCAAACCCCACCAGGCCATAACCTGGGAGCTGCTGCTCAGGGACTGGCTGGACAGCAGTTGGTGGTGAGTGTTTTCATTTGCATAACTTGTCTTTCTTCGGTTTAATTCTCTTTCTTCTTTTTCATTTAATTACAATGTATTATTATTATTATTATTGTTATTATTGTTATTATTATTATATTTCAATTATGAAAATGTTCTTCTCTCAACCCAGGAGTTTCCTTGCTTTTGCCCTTCTGATTCTCCTCCCCCCATCTTGCTGGGGGTGGGGGCAGTGAAAAGCACTGTGGTGCTTGGATGCTGGCTGGGTTAAAACATGACATGGTTTCAGAGGGCTGCAATGGCTTGTGCAGGTAATGTCGTGGTTCCTTCCTGCTTTGCTTAGACAAGATTCCCACAAATGATGGAGATCAGCTGGCTCAAATAATACCTTCTGATTTCTCCCCAGGTACGGGGAGGGTGACTTCATTAGTTCATCATAGACCAAAGGAAATGATAATTCAAAATTCTAGGGCTAAGGGGTTTTTGTCATGCCTTTCATTCATGTACAGTAGTACAGGAATAAATATTTCCTGGTTTTTAACCTGAATGCCTCTGTATTAGATGTAAACGGGAAATGGGAATTTGTTAATTAAGCTGCAGTAATTGCAAATTTCAGTGCCACTGCAAGCTGCCTTCTTAGGAACCATGACAATGACATTAAGCATTCGCTAAACAAAATCTGCTTCTGTATGTCATGCAGTTCACATCCTGTTTGCCATTTAAAAGTCGTTGGCACAGGTAGAAGATGTTTTGTTAAAAACAAGGAATAAACAGAATTTTATTAATCTGAAATTGGCTATTTTCAGAAGTATACTTTTTAGATGGAAAAACAAGTGGAGGCATAAATAGTTTTATTCCTACCTTTTCTTGCCTATTTTTTTTTATTTTAATTTTTATGAGATGGTGCTTGTACATCAGGTGTCAACATTTTACCAAGCCGCAGCTCTTATCTGAAGCTGCTTCTTTAAGCAGAGAAATACTTTCTAATGACACAAAAATAAAATCTGTTCGCTGGCCGTAAAGAAAGCTTACAAGGAGCCATTTATAGAGGTCTCCTGCAGGATGAGGGGGACCATGGTTTTGTGTCTCTCTGCCTCACAGAGGTGGAAATGGTAGTTCTTGCTCCTAGAACAGTGATCTGGAATAATCTCTGCTCACCCCATGGCAGCTTGCCGTGGCGTGGGGAAGAATTATGCAGCCAGGAAAAGAGCAGGAGAGTCTTGAATCCAAGTGAGTATCCCAAAGATTATGCAACAGAATATCAATACATATTCTACAGAGAAAGCTTTTGGATTTAGAAAAAAAATTATAAAATCTGTATGTAATACCAAATCCCCTTGAGGCTGAAAATTGTTGAAGTAATGTTGTTGGAAAAGGTTCAAGTAGCTGGCTATGAAATACCTCTTGTTTTCAAAATTCTGCAAAACTTAGTCTCATCCTCAATTCATGTCCCCATGACTGTTCTTTATGTTGTTAGAACTATGCAGGGATTGCTCTGCAGTCCGTGAGCCCCAAGCTTACTCTTGTGCTGGAAAAAATTGCATGTTACAGCTATATAATCAATGACATAGTCTAAAATCACCCCAGTAATGGAGAAAAAAAGTGCAAACAATGTGAGGAACTCATATATCTGTATAGACAGACGATTATGATGACATGTGAGGTTTTCTTGGTGGAAAATACAAATTAATGCAGCATTATCCTTTGCAGACAAGGAGATTTTGTAAGCAGTCTAACATACTTGCAGAGGAGCAGAGCCATATGTCACCGCAGAAGGTTTGTCCTTTGGCTTCAGTAAAATGAGAATGTGAAAGATTTTATTGCTTTGGGTGTTAATACAGGTCGTAATCAAGATGAAACCGAATTATCTACATTATCAGTGTGTGAGATACTGCAATTCAAGTGGCAGCAATTTTATGGGGGAACAGACTGATTTATTTCTTCTTCTTTACTGCCTGTGCCTGTGAGCCGTGCTGTCTGCGGGGCTGGGTCTGTGCTCTGCACAGGTCTGAGCTCTGTGTGCCCAGTGCTGACTCTCCCCCTGTCCTACACTGCTGCACTTGAACTAACTCTGAAGATACTGATTAGTGGCCATGTTTATGGAAGGTTGAACAGAATCTGAGTGAGACTTTATCAACTCATAATTTCGTCTTTTGCTGTTGACAATATCTGAATCAACTTCAGACTCAACCGAAGAATGCAGCTCTTTCTGTCAAGGCTGGGAAGAGGATGATGAGATATTCTGACTTCAATTCTTGCAGCAGCTTTGGTGCTGGGGACAGGGGCAGCAGAAGTTGTGGTTTGCTTTTCTTCCACCTGGGCCACAGTGATCTCTGTCCTTCAGAGCTCCTCAGCTCAGAGTTGCTCTGTATGTGACCATGCTGTCCTTGCCTTTTCAGAGCAAAGAGCGATTGTGACCTGACAACTTTTCTCCTTGCCAGATCCTGGGATCCTCTCTGTGAGCAGCACTTGCTGCTTGCGAGAAGAGAAGCCAATTTATTTTGCAAATTGTGTGAGGGAATGCTGAAAAGATGCAGAATGGGGGAAGAGATGTGCTTTAGGACTGTGGAGGGAGCCTGGAAGCATGCACAGGATGGAGGGAGAGACAAGGGAATCCCAAAGGTCATGAAAGACTGGAGAAGCCTTGGCTTCCTCCAAGCCTCCTTCCCATGTGCATCCTTACCCTTCCTTCTCTGGGTGTTACCAAAAGTGAAATTTAGTTTTGTCTCTATAACTGAGAAACTCTGAAGCATTCAAAGGAGCCTCAGAGTTGGGTGAGGAGAAAACATGAAAAGGAGGACTATGGAAAAGCCTGATGTTGGAGGAGGGTAAAACCAGAATAAATAACCTTTATTTTTCTTCATCAAAACTGACATAAAGAAGCCATTTCTGTTGGGCTCTCAGATTAATTTACCTGCTGTCTTCTGCAGCATCCAGGTGGGTCAAAAGCACAGGAATCGTTTGGCCTACCAGATCTCTACAGGAAAACTTTGGACACTGTTTCCATTGACACTCCCTTACACCTCTGCTTCCATCCCCGGATCTGGAGGTGTTAATTGCTAACCCACACTAATATTAATTTCAGATATTTGTTCTTTAATTTCAAAGGAGCCCTCCACATCTTACCATATTAGGTCTTGACTTCTGAGTCAAGTGTCAGGGTATATGAGTAGCGTAGGGTTTCTAAAAGATGTATAATGTTTGGTATAAGTACACCTCACCAGCAATTTTCAAGAGAAAACAGTAAAAACGTTGTACCCAATGCGAGTTGTATATATTCAGAAATAAGATCTACATATGCTTTTCTGTAAACAGCCTTTAACTTTTATTTTATATTTGAATCAATTCATAATTTACTATAATTTTAAAATATACCAAGTATTTTATGTTCATATTTTTACAAGAATATTTACTTTTAAAATAGGAGACTTGTATTTTATGGGGGGAAAGTACAAGGCATTTGGGAAAAATAATTTGTAGTGTTGGTCCCTAATTTTATTCCATGAGCCACTGTTCACTTATTTGGATCAAGGCTGCTGGTGTAAGGAAAGGGCTAAAAGTCTTGGGAGTAGTGCATGAGCTTCAGTGCTGGAGGACTGGTAGATCATCCAAGATAGACGCATAATGAGAAGAAAGTTTATTTTCCTGAATCTTTCATATCCTTTTAAAGTCTTATTCTGAGAGAATAAGAAGTATGAAAAAATAGAAAATTTAAGTTTAATCTCAAAGTGAGAGCTTATGGAAGAACATGCCAGAAAAGGCCATAACATCCAGCACTTGTACGGACATCCCTCTTGCTGAAGGGTGCAGGTACAGCTGGAAGCAGAGAGGCTCGAGTGACAGTCCCACAGTTTTGGGGTCATGACAGAAATTACCGCAATAGGAAGCACAACTGGAACAACACAACCGGTGATTCTGCAGAAAAACCCCATTACTTAAGTAGAAATGTATCCTGTCAGGGGTTGGTGCCAATGTGGAGTGGTGGATGGGTGCCATAAAGGCAGCTCCATTGATATCATGGGAAATTCTGAATGAATGGATACAGCCAGATGCCAAGTTTTGCTCCAGAACTACCTAATGGCCTTCTTTGCATGTCCATCATTATTTCAGTGGCAGACAATGTGGAACTGGTAAGAAAGTTGCAACGGTGAATTCACTACTCTAACAAGTTTTAGTCTCTTAGAAATACTTGCTTTCTCTAAGGTGAGTTTGAGTAACAATAATATGGCTTCAAAAGTATCTTTTAGTACGGAATTTCTAATACTTAATGTATGTTCTCTTTGTGTTCTTGTGACATAATTGTATTATCAGATGTAGTGGCATTATGCATGGTAGACAGGAGATCCAAAGAAATTTTCTTAAGATTAGCCCGAGAGATCTAGAAATGCTTGTTAATTTGTCATCTATTCAGCCATTTACCTTTCCTGATAAAATTACTTGTCAGAGAATGGAAAAGAATTGGTGAAATTGGTGCGCAAGGAGTAATAACATTAAGGAATGTGGAAATCTGATGGATTCAGGTGTGGTTTTGGTGACAGGCAGTAGAGGTAGCAAAGAATGTCATAGCTGCAGAATATTCTGAGAATTTGATAGAGCTGGCCGATAAGAAAGAGAAGAAAGAACACAATCACAAAGACTTAAAAAGGCAATTCAAGATGGCAAAGTTTTGCAGTACTTGAACACATGCAACTTTGCAAATCTTTGCTGTTTAGAGTGATTCAGCATCAGCTGCAAAGGGCAGCAGTGACTGATATTTTATTGTTTGTTCAAAAGTGTTTGGGTTCTCTTTGTAAGGTGTAAGGTTACTGTTACATCAGGAAAGATTGGTAACTCTTCTAATGCTTTAGAAATAACTTGTTGAAGTGCAATTTTGTGTGTGTGTGTGTGTCACACAACCAGTCTTACAATAATGTTTATGTGTACCTGTAAGCAAAATAAACAGGACAAAATGAACAAAATATGATGTGCAAAAAGTCAAAAAGAAGTTGGTCTTGAGATGTTCTCTGACTATACAAAAGAAAAATTACTGTTATGTTTGTGTTATCCACATCTGTGATGTAGTTACTACAGGTTTGGAAAACTTGCATGCTTAAAAGAAGTTGTTACCTGAGCAAGTTATTGTGGTCTTGGGCATGGCCTCAGCAGATACAATCCTCTCAAGTACACCTTGTTTGTGCTGTTGTGGCCAGAGTGCCCCTTCTAAATCCCAAGCCTTGTTTGAGAGTCGTGGCTGCTCCATCAAATATCCAGATGGTCCTTCCTCATCTTCCATGGCATCTTCACCAGCAAAAGCAGGCAGCCTGGCTGTTCTCATGAGTCTCTGCCTTTTATTTTTCCCCTTCTCTGGTCAGAAATATTGCTAATGTGAAAGCAGCACTTGCTTTTTCCTGTGCCCTGGCTGTCATGGCTGGATTGTCCATCTCAGTGTCTGTGACTGATGCTGTCAGGCGGGATGCGGGGTCACCTTTTTACCTTGTATCCTACAAGGGTCATGTCCTGTGTGGGCTGTGTGTTCCAGCGGGCATTAGGATGAAGAGAGTTGCCTGTTTGGCTTGACACACCTTATAAAAGCCTGTCTGGCCATTGGTGTGTGCCTCTTGCTTTCAACCCAGAAATACCCTGGCTCCAGCTGAAGAAATCTCCTTGGTGCATTCAGGATGACGGGGATATAGGCCAGAAACTGAGTCCCCCTCTGCCACTCCAAACAGATGGCATGTGGGATCAAGATGTTTCCTCAAGCTTTCAGACTTTGGTTTTCTGGGAAAAAAGGTGGAATAGGATTGATTATTAAGCTGGGTTGTGTCTTCTGCTTGACCAGAGGCCGGTTAATTTGCCATATGTAGCCTGCATGTGATCTTTGTGTCAATTAAAAGTGGTCAGCCAGAGCTCTGTGTGCTGATCGCAGAAATCCCTGAGGACAGAGCTAAGGTGACACTGGGATTAAAACCCATCTTAAAGAGTTTATCCTGTCTTCAGCTCCATACCTCATGATGATCCAGATGATGAGAAAATCCATGAGCAGAAGCACAAATCCCATTTTTACTCTGGGGAAGGTCCTTCTCTCCTGACCCAGCAGAGACCCAGATTTGCAGCCCATCACTGGCTATGGGAGTATATCTGCCAGGTGGGCCAGAATTTGTATTGGGGGTCATGGAGGCATGGAATTGGCTGGTGAAGTTCCTCTGGACTGTGCCTGGTGCTGTGCAGCTGGTGGGAGCCGTCTCCTGGCTGCAGGTGATCGCTGCCATGCCGGTGATGTGGCTTTGGGAAATCCTCCTGTGGCTGGAGATGTGCCCACAGCGTGAGGCCACTGTGGCCATATTAAGAACAGAGCAGAAGTGGTACTTTTCATATATATTATTTTTTCAACCCCAAACTGAAAACCATCAAAAAGGTTTCCTGAAGGTGCTTTGGGAGCACCATTTGGACCATAACCCTACCTGGCAATCGCCAGTCAATAATTCTGTACCTTTTGGAGGACAGTTCTGACCCTTATTCCCTTCTCCCATACACCCACAAGTTTATTTTGTTGTAATAACCACAGATGCAGAATTAAGGATCCATTTTCAGAGAGTCTGGGGAGATGCAGTGCTCACATCCAGGAATATGGCTTTAACAAACTAATTGATTTTAAAGGAGAAGATACATCAGTGTTCAGTATCCATAAAATGTACATCTTAAGTGACTTGTTTTCTAATAATTGTGAATATAGTATAATGGTTATCTTGTATGAGATGAGAGCATTGTCTGGAGAGCAGTAGCAGCAGCAGAGCTGCCCTGTTCACTTTGCAGTTCTCTGACCTGCTTATTAGAGGACATTCTTATTAAACAGATGAATTTATATGAGAGGTGTTTAGGGGGGCTGTTGTTATTAGGGGTCTGTCAGCACTTTTATTTTCAAGGCGTTATGAATATACGCAAACTGTATTTTAAGTAGCTGCTCATCCTTGGTCAGTAATAGGCAGAATACAGCCTTATATGATCAAAATTTTATGTTCTATTTGCTATTTTCTATGAGAAATAGTTGCAACTAAAAGTAAGGGAAATTGAAAACTGCTTAAATACATCAATAATTTTACAGTTTTTAATATTTTTCTGGGTAGTTGTTGAGGGGAAGTGAAATGTTTCAGCAAAATGCAATGTTTTACATTATAATGTAATTATTTAATGGGGTTTTATTTCACAGTTTTTCATTATGAGAGGACTACTTTTACTGAAAAGGAATTTGTGTGGCAGTACTGTTGTCTTGAAAAAAAACCCAATTGTTTATTTTGAGAGAAAATTCTTTGCATGAAATTTAAAATAGCATACAGTATGTTCTCCCCCAGAATGAACTGTTCTCTCCTCCTGTTCCCTTTCATTAGTCCCTCCTTGAGTACTGACCTTTTCCTTTCTGCATTAATGCAGCTCTGTCTCTTGACTCCTCATCTCTCTCTTGTACCCTGCTGAGACAGGCATCCCTCAGAAAGCAAGTGCAAGACTGGATATCACAGAAGCCACAGCTCAGGATCCAAGTATATGCCCTGTGAATGTCACTGAAGGGTGTCATGTTGGGTAGGGCTGATTCAAAAGCAGAATTCATAGTCTGGGCCGTTGTGGTAAATCCTGAAATTGCACAAGGAAAGGGAATTTTGAAACTGGAGTTTTAAAAACACAACAAACCAGCCACCTCTCCCCACAACCCATCTTGGTTCAGTTATTTAAGAAAGACTTGATAACTTCTGTTGTTTGAGAAGGGGAGGGAGGTGGGGGAGAGCAGGGATTGGTGGTTTTTTTTAGTTTGTTTGTTTGGGGTTTGGTTTTGTTTTTAATAGAAAAGCAACCTGTTAGAAGGCTGTGGAAGTGAGTTCTCAAAATTAGGATTGTTACAGCATAACAGCAGCGTAACTGGCCTTAAGTGTTCAAAGGTAGTTGGAGGAAATGGTACCTGGTAAATCCTGTCATTGTGTGTGGTTGGAAGTTACCTGTGCAGCAAGGGAAGCCTCTCCGAAAGGCCTGTCCACCTTAGGAAGTCTGCAGACGGATTCATCTTAGTACTGATGTGTTACTTATTGGTAAGTCAGCACGAATAGGTGTAAATTACTTTGATGTAACATTTTGCTGACCCTGCTTCTGTCATAGATGAGCAGATGGTATGGAAAACATTTTGTACCTGTGCCAGAGAAAGGCAACGAGACTGAAAAGTAAACCTTAGGCTGAGAGGCTTGGGCACAATGAGCTCACTGTGAGCATCTCTGGATGAGCTGACTGGAGAACAGCCCAGGCATCGTGGCTGTGCAGCACCTTTCCTCAGGAGCAGCAAATCCTGCAGAAGGCACCGGCTTACAGGCAAGCAACTGCCTTGCCAAAAGAGTTGGAAAACTGACAGTGAGCTCTGGCTGACGTGTAATGGTGTGAGGAGGCTGTTAATTAACACTCCATCAGTCACAAGTGCAAAGGGGGGAGAGGATTCAAAAAGGTACCAGGTCATTTTGGGCTTGAGCTTTCTTACCATTACTTTCTTTTTGTCTGCATTTAGCTCCATTTGGGAAAGCCAGGGGTGTGAGTGGGGAAGGTTTGTTCTTGATGCCCTGATGTGGTAACTGGGTTTTCAGGTTTTGAGGTGAGGATTCAAGTTGGTGCTTTTTGTTGGCAATGTACAGTGCTAGAGATCAAAATGCAGCTCTCCAACTAGCAGTCAGGTGCTGGGAGAGCTCAACAGAATACAGAAGTGAGTAGTTTAATTCATACTAGCAGAAGTGTGTAATGGGACCGGTTTCTGCAGTGCCAGTGTGTGTTTATCAAAAATTTGTCCAGGTGTGTGTCAGCACAAAGTTATACCAAGTATGTGTTATATAAATCAGCAGAAATGGAGAGTGTGTAATAACCATTAGAGACCCAACTCAAACCACACAGGAGAATATTTACTGCTAAGGCTATTGGAATTGCAACCCCTGCTTATACATGCTCATTTATGGCTGTATCTTGCACTTTATCTTAGATGCTATAGTGGAAATCCACAAGGAAATACCACTTTTGAATTCACAGAAGTTTTATTCAGCAAGAAATTGGTTCACACCCTCTACAGCTACATTGAGAGCCTTAAAGCTATGAATGAGGAAATAGTTCTAGAGGGATAAAATCTGTACCATAACACATTATGTGCAAAGGACTGGCTTAAGGAGTATAACCTATATCACTTTTATTCTTTAAGTGTTTGACATAACACGTAGAATCTTTATGTGCATTGTTGTGTTTCTGAGAGATACTTTAAAGAGCAACAGCAGTCATATCACCATCTATGTAGTAAATGCTTTAATTTGCAATGCTTGCTCTATTAGCAAGTAAAAACATTTCAGCTAAATGTAAATGCCTCACAGGGGTTGTATCCACCTTCCAAGTTCTCATGCATGGGGATATTGTATTGCATATGAAAAAGAAAACTGTAGGGCAGCAGTGAGGAGGTGGATTTTACTTTTAGCATATGTAATGTCCCTTTATGAAGTTTGGTAAATACTTTAAATGAAACAAATATCTTGAATCAATCCATCTGAATCCATTCATCTTAATTTAAAATGAGAAAATCAATCGTGCCAAACATGCAGCTACTTTTGTGATTAATTCAGATGTTCATTGGTTTTGGTTTGTCCTTAACAGGAAAGTTAGAGTAATGACTTCCACATAAGCATGTAAATGATTAATTCCCTGTCCATTTTACTTTGTAAATGGCACAAAAATTGACCTGAGGAAACAATACACTGTGCAGTCTGAGGGGGAGAGTCTTCTGTGAAAGAAATTTCACAAAATTAAGCACTTTTCCAGAATTCTGTGAATACTCTGCTACATTCACTAATTTCAGACTTCCCTTTAAATTTACTATTTACCTTAGCAAAGTAAGCACACCAAGTTACATCGGCAACACACAAAAACCTTTGTTATAATTTGTTTTCTGGCAAAATGAAGGTGACTGTACAGGTCTTGAAACTGGATCCTGTGCAGCTGCATAGTGTCATTGTGTTGTATTTGACACAGGCAACTCTCAGAGGTGAATTTTAGGGTGCAGTTTGCCACTGGGGTGATTCCTGTCTCATCTTCCACCCCAGCCATGAGCATGTGGTGGTCTCCTTGGGCCAGATCTTTTTTCTCTGGTTTTACAGCCCTTTGGGTTTCAGTAAGTTTTCCTGGTGGATAAGGACCATGCCCATACTTATATGAGGGAGGGTGACAGGCATTTATAGATGGCAGTTTGGGGAACAGGGAGCTACTACTGTGTGCTGACAGCGACTTTGCCTCACCTGTGAGGCTGAGCAGCTTCCTTATTAGCTCAGCTCCAGGACTAGAATTATTTTTCCATGCTTTGTGGGCATTTCAGTTTGGCTCTCACAGCAGAGGTCTGAGCCGTGGCCTCTGCTCGTACTGTTCTGCAACCTTATTTGAAATAATGGAGTTTAATGAACTTGTCGTCTGAGTTGTGGTTCATGTGCTGCTGCGGGAAGTGTGGGGTTTGAAATGCTCAGTTTTTCCACATTAGAAACTAAATAGTATAAATGAATAGAAGGTTGAAATCAAATTAATTCTGGGGGTTTTTTGGGGTTTTTTTCAGAGGAGGTAATTAAGAGAGACTTGAGCAATAAATCAAGTCTTTACTATCTTTTATTAAATGTGTTTGAGCCAGCAACCTGAAACACAGTTGGGAACATGTGGAAAAGCTCGCTATTGTCTAGAATAACATATTTTGGCTGGACTGCATTCTTCACAGAGTAAATGTGCACTTTTAATGATATCATTAGGGAACAAATAGTTGTACTATTAAGAAAAAAAATCTAGTGATTCCCAATGCAAGGAGCATTCTTCTAAAATGGAAACAGACTACATAAAAATAAACTGGAACTTCTGTGCAAGAGTTGAACTTTTTTGTTTACAAACATGGTATTGTATTAAACTTCTTCTGCTTTGACAATATGTGGAAGTTTAATATTTGCTAGAAGTTTGCTAGATTTTGTTGTTGTTGTTTAAATTTGAAGTTAAGCATGAAAAATGGGAAAAATTCTTCACCTCACAGGTCAGCTTGGTCCTAGCAGAAGACAGGACCAATGTGTGTTGTCTGTGCAATGAGTGTTGGACTTGTGGCACTTCTCTGAGGGCTTTATGTGGCTTCCAGTCTCTAAAAGTGCAGCCTGCTTTTAAAGAGATTATCCAAGGGTGTAATTAAATTACATAACCATTTTGGTGTGCTTGACTCACTGTAAGGTGTGCTGTGTAGGAGGATGCAGCTACTTAGCTGACTACTTTTATCTTGCAGTGAATAAGGCTTGTAAAGGTGTAAGTCTGGTGCATAACTGGGACTCCTGTGGATGTGGACTGGGACTCCTGGGACTCACAGCTTGTCCAGAGTTTGGGCAATGAAATGGGCCTGAAACTCTGGCCAAGCTTGAATGAAACTTCAGTAGTCTTGGAATAGGTAAATATATATTTTTAATCTGGATTTTGTGCTTTCATTTGAATTTTGAATAAAATTTTGGGGACAGATTATCAGAAGGGACTCAGGCTACTTTGGGTTGGGTTCAGCTGAGTGCCTCATTCTGGGAATAAAAAGATAAATCAATCTCTGTCCATGCATTTGCTGATCTCACTGCTACCCAGAGCTCTAGTTGGGATTTTTACATGTCGTATGTAGGGGTGATTGTTTCTGTCCCCTAAAGGTTGGACAGGACTCATCAGATCACTTTTCTATAACCCAGTAATCTTCATGTTAAAGCTTGTTAAACCCCAATACAATGACACGATGAAAAACCCAAAGCCAAGTGCCCCAGTGTCGGAAGTGCCCAACTGTGCAATGCTTTCATGCCAAAAATTAAAATCTTAAACTTTGACAAGTATTTACAGGCTGGTTATCATTAAGCTTCTTTGGAATTACTTGAGTTTTTCTGAACTCAAAACAATAATAATTAAATAAATAAAAAGTCTTGCTGGTAATGCAAGGGGCAGCCATGCCAAAGTACAAACCTTTTGGAGTGAAGGGTCAGCTTTTTCTCTCCTTTATTTTATTTATTTTTCTTTTCAGAGAGGGATGCCTTCTGGCAACAGAAAGAAGTGCAGGTGTACAGTATCATAATTAAATTTAGCAAGCTTTGCATATTAAATGACCAGGTGTTGCAAGCAAAAAAAACCAACCCAACCAAACACCTAAAAATCCCCCAACAAATACCAATATAAACACATAAAGTTTATATTAAAAGGAAGAAAGTGTTATTAAGGTATAGAAGCTCAAATGAAAAAAGAAATCCTCCTTAACTTCTTCATTTGTTCCTTCATTTTCAATAAATTAAGCTCCCATATTTCGGCTCTTTTTCTCCCCAAACAGACAAAAAGCTGAGGTTCATGCATAACTCAAGAAGGCAGGGATGACACTGAGCCAGAACTTAGTTCTGCTTTATTGATAATAGAGCTGACAGTTAAGAACGAATCTACAGAATGTAATTGCACATCCTTTAACCAAGCAAAAAGCTGAACATCTGCAATGAAATTGGCACCTAAATTTAAGTTAAGCAGTAGTTTAAGTTCTCAAAAAACAAATTAGGAAGCTAACTAGATCTGTTATCGCAACAGAGATTGTAGTGAACACAGAGCTGGACTTCGGGATTCATTTGGGGGTTTTTGTCAGTTTTTTTAATGAAATTCAATAGTAAGCAATTGTAAACAGGTGAATCTGCAGGTATGGGGTGTGTTTATGTAAATGAATAAACAACATATTTGCATCTTGCATGCTTCCATGTTTTCGCTCTTTGTACAGCTCCAGTAGCAGGGAGCTCCAGTCATGCAGCAAATGCAACACAGGCAGAAGGGAAACGAGCTTCCTTGACTCCTTCCAATGGATGTAGAAAATAAAAGGAGACAGACAGGGATTCTGAGGTTGTGGAAAGTATAAACAAAACTAAGCAGTAGTAATCTAATATACTTTGAGTATACAACTCTTAAAGCCAGAATGTGGGTTTATGAAGTTCTTTTGATTTTTCTTAATTTCTGCTTCTTTAATACTTTAAAATGTGTTAATTAAATTAAATTAAAAGATTAAAGAAATTATTTAAATATATCAATGAAGTTAAATCTATTTTTCCAGTTATGCAGAGTGTAATTATCTTTTCATGTTCTGTGCTCTCTCTTACCTTCAAAGATGTCTTGTGAAATAAAGAAAACCTACCTGTAATGTCACTGCTTTTATTATTAAGGGAATAAAAACTCCCTAAGAGCTTTAGGGGCACGAATCCAGTGTAACTATTGTGGGAAAAGTCTAACCATGGGATAAGTTAATTTAACAGATAGATATCTGTTTTTTAAATAATATCACAAAGTCAAAATACTTTGAAGTAGGGGCTAGCAAAAAAAAAAAAAAAAAGAAATATGGCTTGGTTTGTTTGGCCTTGTTCTGAGCTAGAATTGACCAATGTCAGACTAGTCATGAACTGGATTTTAAGGTAGGGTTCAGCTTTATTCTATTTTGCAAATGATTAGGAGAAAGTATATAATTACTTTCCTAAAACTGAATAATTGTGAATGACCCAAGGAATGGGCAGAAAGGTTTTTGATGAGGGCATGGCTGGTTTTGTGCTTCCAAGCCCCCAAATGGGAAGGTTCTCAAAGGGGAAAATACACCCTGCAAAGCAGATGAGGATACCTGCTCTTACTCTGGTATTATATAAAAAAAAGTTTAATGTAATTCATGATGTGAGAACAGAGGGTAGCTTGGGGGCTTGAGGTTTGGGTTTGAGTTTGATTTAACTTTCATCAAGTCTAATGGTAAGGCTGCTATGAGAATGCTGCATAAAACTGTCATGCCAACATTTTAAATTATTGTCAAAAATGGGAATGGAGACAGATGAGAGTAGCTGAAATGATTTTAGGCTAGCGAAAACAATAAAGTACATAAAATTTAGTTTGTTCATTTTTTTCAAAGAATACTGTGGGGTTGCAAAGACTATTGTGTGATAGTATTTTAATGCTCAGCAGATACCGCACAGTATCTCTTCAAAGCAAGAGAAATCAAAATATCAACTGGTGGGCAAAAACTGAAAATAGGTAAATAGATTATTTATCACTTGTCTTCAAATAAGCCTCATTGGTTTGTCCCTTTTTTTTCTTTTTTAATATATTTGAGTTGAATGCATTTTCTGCAATTTTGGGCAGTTGATAAGAAGAGAGGAGTGAAGCTGGAGTCTGAGAGGCATGAGCAGTTTGGTTAAATGGCCAAATCATCTCTTCCGGCCTGAAATCAGGCCGTTCAGTTTTTGGAAAGTAAAGGAGCAGTGTGGGTCACTTGCTATATCAGTGCAGAGGAGCACACAGACTGCAATTCAGCCAGAAAGGTTTCTGTAACTGTACTAAAGGACATTTGAAATGTAATTTCAGAACAAGACAAATCATGTTCTGCGCTGTTTCTGGTCTGTTTCTGAACTGCATACTACTGTGGGTGACACAGCCTGTTCTGATGGAGCTTAGTGGCTCACTGTCATTTTTAACATGGCCCTAATCATATCTGACCACCTCAGATCTAAATAACCCAATTTCTAGGGCAGAGCTGCTGCATTAATCATAGCCTTGCCATTAAGAGCAGTGCTGCACTTTATTATAAAGAGGGTGGGGGAGGATTTTCATTAAAATACCCTGAGCAGAGAAGGTTTCAGAAAAACTAGGAGATTTCAGTCCTGGGTCACTTTCTAAATTAATTCTCCTTTCACTGCTTGCTTTGAAAGGAAAAGATTTTTCCTGGCCAAGTCTAGTGCCTCACTTTTGGAGGCTTCTGATCAGGTTTCTTAGTTAATCTTTTCTGCATAAATTTTGTCTCAGAATAATTAATAGGTTTATTTCAACTTTCTTGCCATGTTAAAAAGTCTGTGTTATGTGTGATAGCCATTTTGTAGTCTAGTCCATTCAATTATACTTCTTCCTGAAAAGAAATTGCCACTGAAGAGGATGGTATTCCAGAACATCCATGGTATAGGCAAGGTGCAATCTGGCATTCCAGTTTGGAAAATGTCTGCTCTAACAGTTACCAAAGTAGGTATGTATGTTTAATTTCCTTTGCAAAACTAGTGATGGGCTCTTGAAAATTTTCATTAGCTCTAATGGGTGAGCTGTGCTCTCTTTTTTCCTTTGGGTACAACATACAGGTTTAAGTTTATGGTTGCACTGCAAATTTGTGATGAGTACAAATTTGTGATGATGAGAGTTACTTCAATTTGCTATTTAAATTAGTGAGAGCTGAGTAGGGAGTGAGATACAGGAAGAGAACCTCTAAGTTTATAAGATTTGGTCCAATGCTTATTCAAGCTGAAATCTATCCAAAGTGCTATGAAATAACCCAATGTATTTCAGGACTGGTTTGTCTCCTGCTTTGGCCCAAGGAAGGATTGTGGTCGGTATGTTCATGTCAGTGTACAGGAGGAGAAAGGATGAAGTCAGAGAAAGATACATGTGGAGGGGAATTCATCAGTGTTAACCTTAGATATTTGCAGTTTGGATGTCAGTCTCTGAGCTGGTTGCCCAGACGTTGCCATGTAGTTGAGAGTAAAATAGCCAGTTTTTAGGTGATAGCTGATCTAACATGCTTTAGACCTTTTCAATAAGAGAAGATAAATTGTTCCCTTGACTGCAGCTCTGCAAACACAGTGGATAGGATGACTGGCTCTGCTCTACAGATGAGACCTGTTTTTAACCTTGTGGATCCCATCCATGCTGTCTTGGAAAATGGCCAGTTCCTGGTACTGGCAGGCAAAACAAAAGATCTGGCAGCCACAAAGTACCTAATGCAGTCAGCACTCCCCAGGATAACTCCTGTCTCCTTCCTTTGATTGTCTGAAAGGGAAATGGAAAACCTACCCCCTGTGAAGGAAACTTGCTCTAATTAGGTAAAGCAAGTACCAGTCATGTTGGGCAAGTGAACAGCGAAACACAGCGTAACCTTGGCCACGGGATCTGGCACCACAAGCAAACAGGGAGTACAGGCCTTTGCTGGCACTGGGAGCTGTCGCCTTGCACCCTTCCCCTCTCAAACCATGGTTGATTAGACAGGCCAACAGTTTAAAAAGTGTCAGCAGGAACACCCACAAGTACAGCCTAAGATCTTATTAACTCCTAGGGGCAGCACAATAATTACTAAGCTACAGACTGCATGGAGAGAAGATAGACTTTGCCTTTTGCTAAAGCCATGTATAGAAAAGATTTTCAGAGCTGGAAAAAGAAGGCAAAGGAACAGGATTGTATCCTTGTGGTTATGCTGTGATTGAGTCCCATTCCCAAGATTATGTCAAATTTTCACTGAATAGCTACTCAATGTACAATACATTAACAATCCTGGGGGAAGAAGGTGGAAATTATAATTGCATTCTCTCCAGCTGAATATCCTATTAGGGTGCCGAGTTATACTTTTCCTTTTGCTCACTTTCTGGCTCCATGCAGCTTTTCTATTCATTGGCATGGCTCTAGCAAAAAGGAGAGTTGTTCCAACCCCTCTTAAAGTCTAATAGCCTGGGTCTATCCTGTGGTATGGCAAATCAGGGAGTGAACCACCTTCAGACTGAAGAATGTAGATTTCTTGTTTCCTGAGCACAACTACTAGTCAGTAGGCTGTAAATATATATATATTATATATAAATAAGTATATGTCTATATATATATATATATATATGCCTAAGTGTAACTCCCGCACAGTTCCTACCAGCCAAGAGCTGCTTTTAAGAAAGATACTGAGAATGCCCTTCCTTTGTGCACTTGGGTCCATTTGGTGCTCTCAGCACACTCAATGAACTGCACTCCTGGCTTGTTCAGAGGCAGTTCCTGTTTGTCACCAAGAACGATGGCAGTGGGAATCATATTTTTTCAATGCAGAAAAATGCAGGGCTTTGCTGGCGTCTTCTGGGCATGGGCTGGGCTTTCAGTTGCACTCTGGCTCCCAGTGACTTCATACTGAGGATTTACTCTGGGATGCAGCACTTGTAGAGTCTTCAGGTCAATGAGGGTTATACTTGTGCTGCATCTGTGTAAAAATGTATGTTTTGGTTTTAATTTTCTGGTTATTCCCATTGGGAGATGCTGTGATTCCTGACCTGGCAAGATACAGAAAAGGAGTTTGAGGCCTTTTTCTGAGCATGCCCATGGGATGTGAGTGGTTTGGACATTGCTGGTACACTGCAAGTCACTTTTATATTTTTGGATGTTAAGCATTCTGAAGTCTTTTGAAAGACATGCTTTTATTTCCCAGATTTGGACTGAAGAGCATGATTTCAGATCTACGGTGAGAATATTGTAAAAAAAGTGATAGTCTGATTTGTAGTACTGATTTTTGTACTGACTGCAGGATGAAACAGTTAAAAAATAGTCTATCTAAAAATGAATGATTTGGACTGTGTGGTTCTGGGCTTTTATACTGAGGTTATCAATATCTGTGGCAATGCATTTCTTTCCCTGCTACTCTGTCCTGCCTCATGCACAAGTACACAGTGCAGTGGCTGATATTCTTTGCATGAACTCTGTAAGACTGGAAAAGGAAATATATTTCCCTTTTAGTGATAAAACACAATGAGTTTGTGTTCAACTCATTCCCAGGTGACTTTCACTGATCTACAGTGAATAAGTCTGAGGACGTTTGAGGATGATGCAAGGATCTGTGTTCCACATACCATGCTAAAATTTGTTGCTAAACAGACCAGTGCCCTCTTTTGGGATTGCATAGCAGACAGATTTGTGTATTGGTGAATGTTTTTATCTGATTCAAAAGTCTTTTCTTAGTTTCAGTTAAAGGGCAGCAATTAAGACACCTAGTAACACATTTGTTTATGAATCATTGGGCTTTGTACTAAACACATCGACATCATTATTGTGGGAATTGCACCTACTTGTAAGTGGGTTTGTTGAAAATTTGTTGTGCAAATACCAAAGTATTTTGTGGAAAGCTGTTTGATATTTCTTGCTAGCCTGAATAATTTTAAATTTTGAAGATGGCCGAGTTGAACCTTAAATACTGCACCAATTATCTGTACAACTTGCTGCTGTCATGGCTCTCCATAGGTATTTAGCACAGCATTAACCAGATTCTGTTTATTGTTAATATTTTCCTTTCTTCAACTACATTCTCACACCCTTTTTCAAAGTCTATAAAATATTTTTTATAGTACTGTTGCTGTGGTTCAAAAAATGCTATTTTATAAGACATTTCCCTGTGTCTTACCACCATTAGTTAATACAATGTCAGACTCCATTAAGTTCTTGGTCTATCAATTTAAATGAAAGATGTCTACTTTGTATTTTAAGATGTGGCTTGAGTTTTGGTTCATTTCTTTCACAGTACTTTGAACATTGGCAGTGGTCATCCACCAGTGGTCAGAAAACACCTGAGAAACTGTGTTACATGAAGGTCCAAATCCCTGTAGCCACTTCCCTACAAGTCCTGCTTCTCTGCCACATAAATGCAAGAATTGTCTTGCCTTTGAAACAGAAAGTAAAGCAGAAATAGCTCTCACAATGAGAAAAACCTGAACTCTTGCTGGAACTGTTCCATTAAAACTTGGTTGGCACTACACGGGGATCTGCTCAGAAACCTCTGCCACATCATGTTTTATAAAAAGTCACCTCCAGTCAATATTTAGTCATTGCATTTCTTCTTTCATTTGCTGTAGTTGATAATGGTTTGGCTTGTAAACCACCTGAGGATGTGGCTTCTTTGAAGCCACTGGAAGCAAAACCACAATCTTACACTTGGGACTTGGGTTACGAGGACAGGTGAAGCCACAAAAGCTGGAATTGTGCCTGGATAAGACAGGACTAGCTCTTGCATCTCACGGATTGCAGGTGATCATATCCCTTTGCCTCTTGAGAAGGAGAGTGTAAGTGTCTTGGGCGATATTCACCTGATAATGGAAGATCAGTGGTGATTCAGCCACCCGCAGCCTGGTGACATTGCCATCTTTGCCAGCACTGGAACTGGGAGCTGGTTGTGTGGCACCCTGCAGCTGGGACTGATGGGCCAGTGTGTGGGACTGCTTGTAATAAATTTACATCCTCTGCCGATATTTTACACATGACATGAGGAAAATCTATTCGTTTACTGAATTATAGTAAGGAATTGAATATGTGCTCAATAGCGGGTAACACACAAGGCTCTGTTTCTGCATGCCATGGGAATGTCTCCCAGATCTTGAACTATATTTATGTATTAATTCAGTTTCTTGCTCTTTGAATTTTACATGATCTTAATGTACTTACATGTTAATTGAAAATATATTGCCAAGTCATATTAATTTACACTGGGGGCAGTTAAATTACCAGTTGAGTTATTCATGTTAAAGGTGATCAGATCATATTTTCTCACACTCCCCCAATATTTTCTACTAGATAATTACATTTCAAAGAACCTGTTTTCTATAGAAGAGGGCTCCATTAAAAAAAAAAGTGGCTTGGTTTTCAGACAGCAGGAAAAAAAATAGCCAAAGTGGCTGCTGCTGTTGATTGATATGCTTGATATATGGAATATGCTACATAGGAATATAATACTTCTGATGGAAAAAGTGCTTTTAGAAGGCAGTTCAGTATGACTTTTTTTCATTTTTGAGATCTTTTATCCAGGTAGCTGAAAAAAAATGGAAATTCATAAGAATGAAGAAAAAACTTTGAGGCCAGATGATGTATTCTCTCAAATATGGGGCATTTGTAGAGAAAATCTAATTTGACATAATTTGGATTTTTCATTTCACAGTCAGACTTTGCTTAATCTGGTTGTCATCAAAACAGTAATAGACCACTGCAATTTGCAATTGTTTTTATTATGTATTTCTTTTATTGGCTGAGCTGGTAAATCAATAAAGGCACAAATGGGTCCTTTCCTTACTTAAGATCCCAGGAAGCATGCATATATCTTTTGTGATATTATCCACTTGTCAAACATGCAAAGACTGCCTGCTATGATCACTGTTATTAACAAAGACTGTAATATGATATTGTATGGATAAACACACACAGTTTCCAAAGGGAAAGTATTTTAATTGACGTTCAACATCCAGTACTTGAGTTAAATGATGTGTTTGCTGATAGCCAGCTTTCACATATTGACATACATTTTTATTTAACTTTACCTGGAAATGTCAGGAGGAGAGTTCAGGGAAAACAGAAGAGAGATGTTAATTAATATTGCTCGCGGTGGGATGCAAGCATTGTTTCAGTTTCAAATTAGAGCAGTGCTCACTCAGGCATACACTGCTAATATGTTATAATTAAGGACTCGTAGAGCAAGGAAAAGTTAATGGATAGATCTCTAATAAGGATGCTGTACTTCACTCCTGAGTTGCATTACAGCAGAGGGAATCAATATGGCCTCACAGCTCATCTATCATTTGCCTTTGCTTCAGGTTGCTATGTGTGTGTGTGCACTAATATATCTGTGCTTGTGACTAAAAGTCAGCACAGGCCAGAAATTAGAAAAGGGTTAGAAATGTCCTGGATATGTATGATCATTAAATAATCAAAAGGAGTTTTAAAAATTGTAGATATAAGCTTGCATTTTTTATTTTGGTGTAATAGAAAAATGTAATGCATTTATAAAGATTTTGTCATCTTTTATCCTCGGGAATAGATATTTTCCCTGCAAAAACCTTTCTCTCTTAAAGAATGCTGTGAGTTGTAATTTTATAGAAATACAGCTGGAAGGAACATTGGTAGAAAATAAAGATACAAAGAGGACTAGTTTTGTCACTATTACCACTCCTATTGGTCTATCCTCAGTAAAAACCAAACTTAATTCACAGATATCTGTGTAAATTTCTAATCATTTGGCACTTTATAGAATAAAAATTTACTGAAGAGAAAATAATTCAGGTAAGAGACATTTCATAAAGGCCATAGATATCTATTTATAAGCATGATAATTGTAACAACAGGAGGGAGTCCACTTTGATTGGTTTGTATTGAGGAAGGCTATTTAAATCTTTGATCTCTTGAGTTTTGGTCAAATTTTTAAAGCTGTAGCTATCCAACTGGAAGCACTTCTTCTGATAAGCAAGTATGCTCATGTTCTGCTTGAGAAACGGGTCTGAGGATGGCATTGCTGCTCCAAAGGTGGGAAAGTAAGCCTTGTACTTGATTTGAGTTATCAAGTGAGCATCTGAAATTGCTGCTTCCAGATGGCTACTAGCTGCTCCTCCATCTACTTGTGAAAAGAGATTGTCAGACCTTGTTTTGGTGATGATTCATCCCTGACTGATAGTTTTACATAATTACATGATTCTCTGCCTCACATGAACCTGATATTTTTGTGTTGTGCAAGAAAAAAGTCCTTCACAAAAAAATAGATAAAATTATCACAAAAATTGCAGTTTATTTTCCATCCACAGATTTCTAAACATTTTACAAATTTAAATACATTAAGACAATGTCTCTTTTAAGAAAAGTGCTATTTTACTAAACTTTATGGTTTGTAAAAGTGTGATAATGACGGCTCATGTAGGTAGTCCATTAAAATTCCTAAATTTCTCATCAGGAAGATTTAAGATGACTATTATGTATCTATATCTGACACTATTCTGTATCTTTTACAGCTGATCATTTCTACCTAGGTACAGGCATAGAATCTCAAATTTCTCCATACTGCATCGTGTCCTTGTATTATGCCATTTTTCCAATTTGACAAGATTATTTTGATCCTAATCTTGTTTTCTAGGGGGTTTAAAGAAGCTGCAGGCCCTGTGCTGTGTGCAGAGAAATGTTGAATTTGATAAGCATTTGCTAGGTTCCATCGTCTAAATGATTAGTGAAATTACTTAGTAAGTACTGCTAGTCCCAGGACAAACCCACCTCACAGTCCTGCTTGATACAGCCTTTTCTGCCATCCTGTTTTGACATTTATCCATTGCTAGGTCTAAATAAGTTTTTCAAAATAGTCTGACCAATTTTAAAGAGGGTTCATTTAGACTTGCTAATGAGAGTGTCATGTGAAATGGTACCAAAAGCCCTGCTAAGGTGAAAAGAAGACATCTCATGACTTGTTCCCTCACACAAGGGCTCTTATCTGTCATGGAAAAAATCAGCTTGATTCAGAAATCTGTTATTTAAAAATCCTTGTTGACAATACTTATGCAACTTGTCCTATCTTCTGGGTGCTTTTTTATTTGCTCCAGTGTTTTTCTGAGACTTCAGCTTAAACCGAGTAGTTCATATTTCCCAAAACTTTCCATTTTCTCTCATTCTGAAGAAGAGTATTTTGAATTGCTTTTTCCAACCTCCTTGAGCTGCATTTCTTTCCCACAAGGCCTCTTAAGTATTAAGCTCTGAATTTCCTTTAGTGTGCTTTCTAAAAATTAGTTTCATCAGGCCTGTGCTTTGAAAATGTAGAATTTGGTTAAATGCTCACTTACTTAATTTTAGCTTCCATTTTCTTCTTTTTCTTAGTGTGCAATGATTAATTGCCTGATCACAGTTCTCTGTCTAATGAAAAATGAGCTGAAGTAGTTTTGAGTGTTTTCTCATGGGCATCTATTGGTAATTCTCCTGAGTAGCATGTAGTTCTTATTTTCAGTGGACTTATTTTTGTAACGAAGTACCAGAGAAATCCATGCGTTGCCTAATCATTTAAAAACAATCCATGTATTTTTCATATAGTATAACTATAATGGCTCTTATTTGTGAACCAACTGTGGGATTTTATTATTTTAGCTTTATTCCATTTTTTCCCCGAGGATAATTGTACAAATATTTTCAAAATCGGTGTGGGCAGTTTTTGTCATAGAATGGGTTGGGTTGGAAGGGATCTTTAAATCTCATCTGGTCCAGCCCCCCTGCAAGGAGCAAGAACATCTTTGACCAGATCAGAGTGGTCAGAGCCCCGTCCAACTTGACCTCGAATGTTCCAGGGATGGGGCATCCACCACCTCTCTGGGCAACCTGTGCCAGTGTTTCACCACCCTCATTGTAAAAAAAATTCTCTCTTATGCCTGGTCTAAATCTACCCTCTGTTAGTTTAGAGCCCTTACCCCTTGTTACTTTTCACTACTGTTATATACGAATTGTCTCCTGAGGGAACTCCAGAGGATCTAGCAACCATAGAAAGAGAAACTGGGAGGGATTGAACCATCTGTTTCATGCTTGTTTTCTTACTATTTCTGTGTCTTTATAGCATGTCCTTTTTATCTGTTCCTTTATGTTATATGCTACACTTTCATATTTCTGATTTTTGTCCCATTGTGTTCTTGCTATTTTTATATTCCCATTTACTAACTTGACTTCTAAAGTGGTTTATTTTGAAGAATTTGTGATTTATCTACCCACCAGATATCTAGGCACAATGACATTAGTCTTTCCAGAATCCAGTCTTCACTGGATTTCTCATAGGAAGAATTCAGGACCTTTGCCATTTTGCCATCTTTCGCACCCATAGCTCCTTTGACAGGCCTTGAAAAGCCTTTATTTTCTGCCAAAACAAACTGCTGACGGTTTTTCTCTATTGCTCTCACATGCTTTTATATAAATAAACAGCCCAAAGTATTCTGCTGCATATTCTGCTTCCAGTGAGCATTTGGTAATTCTCTTTTACTTTGTACTTAGTGTTCTTGATTTTTTCCTTTTTTTTTTTTTTTTTTTTTTTTTTTTTTGGTGTAATTGATTATAAAGCATTAGAAACCTATAAAATGCTGTTCAGTAGTGTATGTACCTGTACAAATATATGCCTAGAGAAATGTGGATATCTACAAAGTGCAAACAAACTGCAAGGAGAATGTTGATTTAGCTTTGCTTTGCACTCAGAACTGACAAAGGTTAGTACCTACTTTGCAACACTAATCATGTTGCTTGAAGACTGTATTTTCATTTTGCCTAGTCAAGTTTTATCATTTGAAATGGATTTAAAGAGTTAAACACTAACGTCTTGTCTTCTAATAAAATGTTTTGTGGTAGAAATGTGGTAGAAAACTGATGCTTTGCTTTCCTCTGAACATTTTGGTTTGCATTTTCCATACAATTTCTATACAGGTGAGTAAGGACTCATTTGACAATAAAAAATTGAGATTCTCCCCTTGAAACGTTACAGGACTTTGGGGTTTGAGAACACCAAAATATTTTGGCAAGTCTGGTAAAAATTACAAATTTCAAACAGCTTCCTAATCTGGGTGAACTCACATAACAAATAGTATTTTTTTTTAACTCAGTAACTAATCTAGATTACATTGTACAAATTTTACCTTTATCTCCAGGATCACTCTGTACTACCTCATAATTTCTGCCCCTACCTGGTATAGTAGCACCACTCTATTTCTGCCATTTTGACATATGTTACTGTTTTATTTGTGTGGCAAGAATCACAGAACTTCAGTTGTTGACCAGTGCAGATGACAGCTGAAAAAAATTTCAAATCCATTTGTCTTTAAAAATCATTAATATAGGAAATTGGGTAATTATAGCTCCCTTGCAGCTATCATGAAACTTGTGGCTTCATATCAAACACAGCTTCCTACTTTTTTCTCTCATGCATCCTTAAGGGGGAAAAGGTAGAGGGCTTCAGAGAAGTTCAGGAGTTTGCTGGAAGGTGTAAAGGGCCTTCTCCAATCGGAGTTCTTTCTGTGATGAAATCCCCATCTTTCTCTACAGATAAATTCATTTATCTGTACCTGGCTTTTGGTCAAAGTAGAATGACTCCCTCTCTTTCAGTACTGCAGTCATGTACTTTGCTAATGAGAAATTTCACCTACTCTCTATGTTTCTCCTGAGACATCTACCAAAAGTTGTTGAGGATGCTCAAGCTGCTAAACTTTACTGCATTTCTTGTATTTTCTTCTCTAGGTGAAGGGAAACACCTTAAGGATTCAGTTTTCCTCCCACTCTTCCAGTGACACACAGAAGAGAAAATTGGGGGGGGCGGGACAGGTGGAAATTTAGATAGGGATGGCATGGACAGAGACTTGTAATTTCCATTCCTACTGCTTACCTGTGGTATTTCTATTCATACAGTCCCTGTGCTTTAGCAATTGGATTTATGTATCCTCTGTATCAGCTGCCAATTGCCCTGTTTATATAAATAAATGCTTTTTTTTTTTTTGCTTCAGCAAAGCCTCATTTTATTTTCTTGCTGTTTTGAAGTTGAACACATTTCTGAGGTACCAGATGGCCAGGTATTAAATGCATAAAATGCATTATTTCCTCCTTCCCTCCTCTGCAGCAGTCTGTTTCTGTTTAGCTATGCAAATAGGAGCGGTTGAGAGTAAAAGCAGGAGTTGCAGCTGATAGAGACCCTAATAAAATCAGGTGGCATTGAATACATCTGAAAAGTAAGCAACTTTCAGCATTCTTAAGCTGCTTAGAATAGTGGTAAATGAAAGTGTTGGCTGAAGAGAGAATATTTATCCATTGTGTGTTTCATGCTGTCTGCTGGGAGAGGGCAGTTTGGAGGTAGAGCTCTTCTTTAACTGGTAATTACATCTGTTACAAACAAGCTGGAATGGTTCAGAGCTAATGTGACAGAAATCATTCTCAGCTGTTCTTGAATTGAGGGGAATTTTAGCACAAGAGTGAAGAATGTGTAGGGAGTTCAAATAGTTAGCCATGCTGTTGTGGATTGGTAAAGCTACAGTATGAAACTGGTATATCCTTATGGGGATTTAACCTTGTGAAATGCAGATAAAACTGAAAACTCCTCACTTCTCATCTTACCTAATATCCAGAGTTAAGTCTTGTATAAGTGGGGTTTGTCTGAGTGGCAGGAAGGTATAGGTAACTTACGGATTTCTGGTGTTTTTTAATTTACTTTTCAAATAAAAAGTAGTAGAGAGTTTTTGCAGACACATTTTAATTAAGCTTGTCTCAGTAGGCAAAGTCACATAATGATCCAGCTTTGCCAGGTATTCCCTATCCTCAGACTCTTTTGCTTCATTGGTTTAAAGTTGAACGCTTCATTTTACCTCTTAAGATTTTGCAAGTAAGACAATGTACTGTAGAAAGAAAAATGAGTTTAATAACTTTGAGACTTTTAAGATACCTTGATCTTTCATGAGAAAGTGTGAGATATGATTTCTTATGACTTTATGTAACCAAATATCTGAGGTAAATTCCACAGCTTCATAGATACTTTTGGTTTCTAAAGTATTTTAGTAAATCTCAGGGAAAAGCTCCAGGAAAGTAAGGGGCTTGCTTTATACAGAGGTTGTAGTATACAGGACTACTGAAATTACTTATGACCTTGCCTGTCATTCGTTAGTGAATGCAGCAGTAGCAGCATTAATCAAAATGTACTCATTGGAGAATTTTCATCTGTGGCATACTGCTCTCATAACTCTTCCTGTGCTTTTCCTAGTGTCAGCAAGATTTGACATTTTTACAGCAGATGTGTAATTTCTGAAAATATTTGTAATGCACTTTACAAGGCATACGTATTACATAGGAGATGCTATGATATTTAGGCTTTAGCATGTACAACATTTTATAGTTTGTGGGGGCTTGACCTCAATTTATTTGCAAAATAAGCTTTTGAATACTAGCACAGAAGCTTTATAATACAAAGAATTTAAGTCTCCCATACTAAGTTGGGTTGGTGATCTGTCATAAACATAGCAAACAATACATTTTAGTCCATGAGAATTACTCTGTGGAAATGCTGAAGCACAACACCTTGAATCAGATTGATGCATAAATCCTACTGATTTCAGCAAAGTCAAAATATCACCTGCAGTCTCTCTCACCCTGTCATGCCTGCCTGTGACACCTCAAGCATAATTGTCTTTTTGAATCCTGGTTCTCATGATGATGTGACCAGGCTTACGCCTTATTGCTTCTCATCCTACGTATTTGTTCCAGCACCTCATCTCTGTATGGCAAAGTCTGTGACAGAATTTCATTCTTATTTTCTGACAAAAGTAGGTCAAGAGTAGTTCCATCCCTGTTGTCATCCACCATTTTCACTGATGGAAAGAAATCTCTTAGCATCTCTGTAATACCTTGTTATTCTCACTTTCACCTCTTTCTCTCTGTTTCTTTGCAAAGAACCAAGCCTTACTTTTGTAATGTAGGGCTATGTTTATCAGGAATATTAAACCAAGCTTGTTTGGGAGTTTATTCAGGAAAATAGGTGCATTTCTTACTTTGCAATAAATCCTTGTAAGGATAGCCATGTGATAAGAACAGCAGGAAATGTGAATGGAAAGCCATCTGCTCCGTGCCACAACCCCTGAGGATACGTCTGTGCAGACTGGAGGGACTGTTGTGGAAACTGTGTTTGTAACAGTCGTGCTGGGCTGTTCTGCCATTTATCCTACCTGTTCCTTGACCTTCAGCCTGGGGCCATGGTGTGGAGCAGAGCTGTGTGTGTTACAGCTTAGTGCTCGCACTGCTGGCTGTTCCTGTGCTGAAATGTGAGCAAACACAGGATTACTGCGCTTGAACCAGACCGTGTGAAAAGGAGTATTTGGTTCAAATGTTGTCGTGCGCTCTCTTGTATAACCTCAGTCCTTCTCCCACAAGAGGGAGACAGAAAGTGTGATTGAATCTAAGGAAAAAATTATTTGGTATGAGGAAATCCTAATTAGCAAGAAACTTTACCATTCTGGAGGGAACAAACTCACAGAATGAGTAAATATCAATAGTGTGGGAACATTTGGTATGACAGAATGTTTTCTTGCAAAGGAAAGAGAAAGAGACTGTGTTAATGTGATTATAGATTTTGAAGGACGACAAAATGTTTCTCAGCTAGATTCTGGCTGTGTTTATGTTTGCACATAATGTGCTGCAATTGGAGCAGACCTACCAAGCAAAACACTTGATTTGCAAACCTGACATCGAGGCCTGCACAGATTCCAGGACGTGCTTTCCCTTGGAAGACCTCTGGTCCAGTGCTGGGACTTGAGAGCCGCTAGTGCTTTTTTCCAAGAAAAAGGTGAATATGTGCACTCCTCTGTGTAAACCAAAGTGTGTTCAGTGAGGGTGAAGCAGAGATTTGCTGCAGAAACATATGTGTTGTGAAATAAAACAGTACTGTAAATACACCTTCCTCCTTCCATTTTTCTAAGTCTTCATGCCAGAGATTGTGTTTGAAATGTGAAATTTCTTGTGGAAACCCCATCCAAACTTAGTTTTGTCTGAAATATGTTTCCTAGTATGAGATCAAAGGATTTTCCTGGAGAGAAAAGCAATGAAGGTGGCAGAACACCATCTTCTGTTACTGAAATGCTTACCAAACCCTGAAAAACATAAACTATTATATGACCATTTTGTAGAAAAGGAGGGCAGAAGAGGTGAAGTCTAGTTTGTTTGGATATTTTTTTTAATCGTGCTGACAATAGCCTCTAAAACAGAGCAAATTCAGAGGTTCTTTCAAAAGCAAGTTATTATTGACAGTCACTGTTGCCCTCCTCAGTTCCCAAGATGGTTTGTTGTTGTTTTTGTTACTGTTAATTTTTTCAGCAGTATTCCTCCTTCTCAGGGTTATTGATTGTTTCCCACAATCAGAGCTGAGCTGCTTTCCACAACACTGTCTTCAGCTTCTGTTTCTGTCTGTTTTCTTTGTGCAGGTTTGTACATCAGCCTGATTTCACTTTAACCTTTATCTTCTGTTGTGAACAGCCTGAGCAGCCTCTGCAGTAGCAGGGACCTGAGATTCTGTTAGGTCATCTGGAGCTTTTCCATCTATTTTTTTCCAACCTATTTAAGGGTACTCTTTCTCATTAGGAATAAAAGCAAAGCTAAACAAGCAAATAAAACCTTTCAGTGTAATAAAATTGTGAATAGTTGAGAAAACAGATTAAATGAGAATATTTACTCCTTACTTCATGCATTGCTGCATGGACTAAGGCAAAGTTGTTTTGCTACCCAGTGTAGAGATAAAAATGGAAGTTTATTGTGAAGACAAAAATGGTTTGCTCTGCCTCCTTCAATACTATGTCTGCAAAAAAGATTAGCCCTGCATAGTTGACGCAAGCAGAAGAGGAGTAACAACACTGCTGGAACTGGGTAGCAGCAAAAGCCAGAATCTATTTAAGTGAGGTAATTTGAGATTGCCTCACTTTATTTCCAGGTGCTTTGCAGTGAAATTTATTCAATACAGTCTTAGAGCAGCAATTTTGGAGAAGTCATAGAAAGGCTCCAGAGAAAAATACCCTTAATTTCTGGAAAAAAGCTGAACTATGTGTACTTCATCTTCTGCTTATAACTCCCTGCCTGGTTAAAAAAAAAATAAAATAAAAAAAAAAAAGGTAGGTGAATAACAAGTGGATAAGATAGATTTGTCAAAAAAAAGACCCCCAAAATTATTTCATATGACCTAATTTTATCCATTGACTGGGCTAAGCAGACACAGTAAACATGATTAAGTAATGAGTTTGAGGAGGTTTTTGAGACTTAGATTCTCCCAAAGAGGTTATGCAGGTACTGTCTGTGTGAAAGTCCTTAACCTGGTGTAAAACCACTCCAGGAGGGGACCTGCTGGTCTCCTGTTGGAGACCTCATGGGCAGCAGGATCACCTGGTTTTGCCTGCACTGAGTCCTTTCACCCTGTGACTTCACTAATTGTCTTCCTGAGGGCAGTAACTGACCAGCAATTTCTTGTTTGGAGATGCTTACCTGGTGCTTTTCAACATTTTTGTAATGATTTGCGCAATACATCTGAGCGTGTGCTTATGGAATCTGCTGGTGAGGTACAGGAGGGGATGTCAACATGTGAAAGGACACACTTGAAATCCAAAATTACTTAGAAAATATTTGGAGAAATAGCCTGAAGGAAGGGGCAAGACTAACTAAGAAGGAGGAATCACTGGGATGTAAAGTGAGTTGCAAACTGTGCTGGAGTTGGTCCTGCCGCCCTGTTGCACAAATATCAAGCATCCCAGTGTTATGTTTAACAGGGAATGTTATGGTGAATATATGGGAGATAATCCTTCTGCTTCAGTCAGCACCTTAGGGAGGCTTGCTCTGGAGCAAAGCTGTTTTGGTGCTGGAAGGGATCTGCTTGAGCAATGTAGGAATGACATGAAGAAATACCAGTGGAAGAAACAGTGCTATGAAAAAGAAAAGCCTGAGAGGGAAGAGAAAAGGTCTCCCTGCAGTGAAAACAGAATCTTGTGGTTTAAGCTACATCATGGGATATGAAGAGCAAGCATCAGGATAAGTGTCCAAACCTTGAGACAATGAGTGTTTGAATAGATTTCTAGTGGGATATAGCCTGTAGGAATGGATTAGGGATTTTTGCATCTGCCTGGACGTGGGTGATGAGCTGTCTGCTCTCACGAGGTCTGAATGTACATCCTATTTTTCCTGAGCTGCCAGCTGGCCTGGGTGGAGACCTCAGAGAATCGAGAGCCAGAGGAACTATGCGGAAGAGACAAAAAATGGAAGCAAAATATGTTCAGCTTCCCAGGACTTTAATCTTTGAGTAGAGAAAGACACAGGTGCGACCAAATGATAGGCAGTGCCTGCAGTGTGCCAGAACGCGAGCGTGCGCTGTGCTCTGCCATCTGTCACATTAGTGATGACTCTCGCTGCAGCATCCTGCAGCCCTTGCTCTTGCAAAGGGTTTGCCTGCCTACACACTCCTCCTGTATCCCAGCCTCGAGCTTCAAATTGTCTTTAAACTTCATCAGAAAGTTTTCTGTCGCTTTGGTCTTTTACATTGCAACTCATTTGAGGTGTCACATGGCTTGTGGGGGAAGTATAGAAACCTTCCAGATAAAAGTGGTTCTTGTAGGGTTCCTGTTGTTATAAGGTATTCCTTGTGTGTTCTAAACTGATGCCTTAAGTGCAGTAAATTTAATTTCCTGGTCACTGACATTTGTATTCTGTATTGTCACCATAGGACCTATCCAGTTGAATGCTCCAGCTTTGAATATGGGATTAATTTCACCTAGTTCTAGGAAATTGGAGGCTTAGGTATTTATCCTAAACAATTCTAGGTATTTATCCTAAAAAACTCTAGGTTTCTTCTTCAGGCAGTGGATGGCAGTAGGTGCCTTTGGACAAGGATTTAGTGGTTAATTTTGAAGAAAATGATTTTTTTTGTCTGGAAAGAAAGGAGAGTAAAAGCTTTGATTACAAAAGAATGGAAAAGTCCCACCTGTCTTTGATGTGGAAAGTGTCTATTTTTTATTTATACACCATTAGGGTAATTAATTTTAGGGTAATTAATTAGGGTAATTAATTTTGTGCTGTATAGGTTTGTTAGTGTTGGAATATGCATTGCTTGAGAAGATGAAAAACAACTGAGAGGCTTTTATAATATACTTTTGTTATGACTTAGTCATACATGTATTTTAAAGATATTTTGACTTGATATTAGGACATAATTAAGTCATTATTATTACTGTGCTATGAATGCAAATGGAACAGCATTAATAGTTACTTGTACTTTGTTGTGGGATCGTATATACAACTTATGATTGAGACACCACTGTGTAAATAAGCTGGATAAAGGTTAAAGAAGGTTTAAAAACAGCTTTTTAGGTTCTCTTTCCCACCAAGTTTCCTTATAATACTGCAGTTTAATCTTTGGTATGTAGGGTCTGAAAGAACTTGTCTGACTTTGGCAGGTAGAAGTCACAGAAGAGGAAGCCTGTCCATGGAGTTTGCATGCAAATATTTTGCATATTGTTTACGGAGGAAAGTAAACTATGCTAGTTTATAGCATACGTAGCATAGTCTCAGGTAATCAGCAATGTCAATGAGGTTTATTGGGGATTAGCTTTATCCAGCTTTGTAACTGAAATCTGGCTTTTAGCTGCTTCCCTGTAAATCATAATTTAGTCATACATGTATATAATTGGACTGCTTATGTGAAGAAGCACTATTTAATTATTTTTTTACATGGCAAATACGTGAATGATTCTTGGATGATCTTACATATATGTATTAGTAAATTTTACCGGTCCGTTTTGGTTGTGGAATACCAATATGCATTTTTGCCTTTGGAAGGAAAGCCTTCTGAGAAGTCATAGATGGAAAGGTGCACAATATTTCCCATAAGCTACTTTTATGATGCTTTTCTCCTAATGAATATGTCTTAGCTTCATATTTACTTTCTGGCTTTTATTAATGATTTCAGTGATTAATGCATATGAAGGGGATGGTAATGCTTGGACTCTTGCAGTCGCTGTGGTCCACAATTATTGGAAGTGATTTGGGATGACTTCCTATTTCCTTTTGGAGGCTGCCATCTTGTGTCCTGAAATCAAAATTTCCATTACCATGATTTCTCTCCCTCAACCATTGTGGTTATGAAAATGGGTTTTAAATTGTTAGCACAGCGAGGATAAATGCAGCAATATTTACTATAATATACCGATAGTAGATGTATATAGCAATTGGTTAGCTTAAAAAAATGTGATCCCAATAATCTTTGAAGGATGCTTATTCTGAAACCCATTGCTGGTCATTGAAAAGACAACTGATGTGAAGAGCTTTGCAGCAGACCATTGGATTTAATACTGAAAGATCCTTTTCTTGTAGATCTATTGTGAGATCACTACCAATATTTTTCTTGCAAAGTTCTTCGAGTTTGTCAAAGTGTGATGTATGCAGAACATGACATTAAAGAATATGGTTTTGGACTACCTCTTCCAACTTGCTCCATGAAATTGTCTTCAAAAATTTTAAAATGAAAAGTGGAAATTCAAATGCAGATTCAAATTTCACTAAGGTGGGTCTATTTGATGGTATTTTATTGTTTTAGACATTTTTCTAGTTTAAGCTCAGTTTGTCTTCTGTGATATTTTCTTGTGTGAAAAGTCCAAATGCAAAGGTGAGCTCATGTTTACTGGTAGATTGTTAAATTGAGATATTTCAGAGCTTTGAGGGTCAGGGGGACCCATAATGGGGCTTCAAATGTAAGAATCCAGCAGATTTGTGTCCACTACCTTTTGGTGGTAAAGGTGCTGAGCATTGTCTTTAATTTATGGCATGAAGTGAGTTACATTCTGAAAAGTACTAACATCAGAGAAAATGCTTAGAAGAGTTTTCAGTGTCTCATACAGACGAAAAGCTAGAGGTAGACTTTTGAAAGTTGATGAGAACAGGAAGGTTTTGGGTGCTTTTCAGATGTCAGAATTGATTTGCCTTGTGCTTCTTTACGATAGTCCCAGTCTCTTGACAGAGTGAGTTAAGCAGAACTTTGCTGAAATAGCTACCACCTATCTTTCTGAAATTAAATTCAAAGTAATATTTGGAAATTCACTTCAAAGTGATATTTTCCCCGCCTGTCACGATGTAAGGACTGAATTATTCTTGATTCATGTATGAGGGGAAAAAGAAAGCGTATGTGACACGCTCAGTGGAGAGGTGTTACAATTGTTCTTGATTCATCCATGCTCACGATACAGTTATAATTTTAACAGGGCTGCTCCGGTGTGTGATGTACTCTTGTGATGCTTTTCCTTTCATGTTTATTTTTAGCACAAATTTATGTTGGGCTGAACATGAAAACTTATTTAATATTATGGGCTGTATTCATAGTCATTAAATAAATTAAACCCCCTTGAAGCAATCAATGGCAGGTAAGAGAAAAGCAAGACATTTCGATTGTGAAATCATTAGGAAGCATGTGAGACTGCTCAAATGGAAATCTAAACCGTCACTGAATTATGAATAAAACATGGTTAAGAAAAGCAGTTAGCAAAAATACTGTTTCCAGAGCCAGTGCGTAGACTCTACTGCTGCTTTTAGGGCAATCTGTGCAATTTCAAAGGTTCACTGAAGGAAAGAAGGAAAAAGCAGATCATAGTGCCCATTTGTGTACCTCCCTGATCCAGCAAATCAAAAAAGAATTTTTTTGAAAAAGTCAAGTGAAATGCGCTTTTTTTTTTTATTTTATTTTATTTATTTTTTTATTTAATGAAAGGAAAGAAAGAAATGAAGAGGTGAATATCCCACATGGTTCAGGTTCTAGGAATGGCTGTACCACCAAAGATCTGCATGATACTGCAGATCCCAGCTGGAATCCAGGATGTGTTTGTTTCAACAAATGTAGCAACTTTCAAGCCTAGTTAGATAACAAAACTAGGGCTTGCAACGCTGAAAAAATCAGTAGCTTTGCCACTGGTGTGCTGCCTAAAATGAAGACACAGTTCTAGAACAGAGTTGCAGAAAAGGTCAAAATCGAGTACTTTCCTACCATACTGTCCAAGATCATCATAAGTGTTAAAGGTGTAAATCTGTTATCATCAAAAGAATCAGCAAACCCAAAAAGTCCCCAGGCTTGCTGTTATGCCGGCTGTCCCAGGAAATGCAAGGAAATTGCAGTCATGTATCACTCTAAAAGACATTGCTAAAGGAGAACCTGCCACGAGGTGTCATCTTTGGATGTCAGGGGAGGGGATGGATGACACTGGAATTAATTTCAGGCTGCTCTTGGGTTGCTTTGCGCTGGTTAAGTCAGTGCCTTATTAAAGCAGAGAGCAGAGTGCCGTACTTCCCAAGGAGGAAGCAAGAGGAAACAAGTAGAGCCTGGAAAAATAAAAGCTGCTCTAGAGGCTTTCATTAATTCCATTTGGATAACTCCAGAAATGGATTTTCTGCTGGGAAGAAAGATTTTTAGTACCAGCTGAACTTATCTAGCAAGTCTGCTGCAAAACAACTGGAAATACATTACACTCCAAATACTGCAGAAAGGACTGGAATGGGGGTATGGTTGACATTTTTTTCAAGTTCAGTAGTAGAAAAAGCACTTTAATTCCTTTGGATTAGGTAAAATGCAAGGATTGTTCATTTGACTGAACTTGCTGAATCCTTGTCCAGAACCTAGGAAAAAGCTATTCTTCGTTCTTATCAGTATTCTGAAACTAATATGTCCTTTCTTTCAGCGCGTAGCAGTTTTCTTCTCAGCAAAACCAGAGATCTTGTCTGCAATACCAGTTACTTTCTTGTCTTTTTCTTTCAGAAGGAAAGAGATATAGCAATTTAAATGTGAAAAGTATTCGATTTCGTAGGTAGAGAACAAGGGGAAAAGAAATTAAATGAAATTCAGGTTATTACTTGATGCAGCAAGAAAGATGTGAGTCTCAACTGTTGTTTCAACAAACTTTATCCATCCTAAAAAAAACCTCTTATAATTTCAGTGAAGATCAAAAGCACTGAGATGAAATCTTGTAATATTCCTTTCCGAGGGGAAAAAACTGTGTCTAAAATCTCCCACAGGGTCTGTGATGAAAATGGTCTCTCCTTGGCTTGCTACACCAAAAAGATAAAAATATGATCCAATAATCTCTGCTTAAAAAAACAAAGTTGTGGTTACTTCTGAACTTTAGAAGTTTCCTACAGGATTTTTTCCCCCAACTTTTCCCCATAGAGCATCAGGTTGCTGTGGATGGAGACACAGGCTGCAGTGTCCTGGGGGCCCCTATCCCAGTGCTGTGAGTAAAGTGCAGGAGCAGCTGCTGAGCAGCCACTTCTGCTCATTCTGAGGCTGTTGCTAATCTTGTGACCACGGGGAGAACATACAAACTATGGGAGCAGAGATGTCCCATGAACACCAACTCTTCTTTCAGGGCACAGGTCCCCGTAGTTCCAGCTGTCTCCAAGTCACTCTGCATCTCTTGAATACCTGGTAGTGGTAGCAAACTGCTTGAAAAGAGAAGGAAAAATAAAATGCCTCCTGAACTGACTTTCTGCCTGAGGGCAAGAAGCACTTTGATGCGAGCGTGCTGGTGGTTTGTTCTCCACAGCATCCTGCTTTTCATTTGTGTTGTGTACAGACGGCACCTCCCTTGAACAGGAGGCCTGAAGATTTATCTGATGGAGTTTTCCAGCTGTGGGGTTGTGTGCTCAGAGGTGCGTCACAGGGTAATTTTGCTGTAAGGCTGGCACAAGTCCCACTTGACACCAAAGTGCAGCTGATTCTTCTTTCCTAACAAGGTATAAACTGTAACTAGGTTTTTGTAGCTCTGAAGTGATTATAAGATGGAAATGAGTAGCACTAAAACCACTCATCATTTGTACGACGTTTCAGGCTTTTCACCCTGTTGTGTGAGCTTCTGCCAGTGAGACCCTGCATGGAATTGGCCCTTGTTCTGCAGTGCAGCAGAGGATGCAGCTGGTTGTAGGTTTTCAGCAGCATCTTGGGAATTCACAAAAGCAGTGAATTATCAGGTGTTCTTTCTGCCATCCCGTGGCAAGCCTGATACACTGCAAAGGGCCTGTCCTGGCTTTGCTTAAACATGGATTATGTAGAGTGATTCTGTAATGAATCTCACCCTGGTCCTTCTTTTGAATGGAATTGTTATTCCTGGTGTACATCCGTATGACATGTGTATTCAAAGTTGTGGTATCAGCCATACAGATTTCTTTCCCCCTTTGTATATGCAATTTAGCACACACTGCAGCTAACTGCAATTGTTATTTGTTCATGAGAAAATGATGATGTTTGTTGTGCTTCCTGCGAGGAAAATGTGAAGTGAATTTCCTCTGAATACAGCTCTTTGGATAATTCTACATACTTGATGCATTTCTGAAATAAAAAGGAGTTACATTAACTATTAATGTTAAATTAAAAAGAACCTCATACAATTGAATTCTGCTTAATAGGCCTAAAAGTATTTTCTTTTTAGCTTTTACTTTAAAAAGAATCATTTTAATGGAATTTCTGCAAAGAAATTCTCTTTGGTTTTATATTCCCAGATAAGCCAGCATTCTTTTTATTGAAGTGTTTTTATCTTTCTAGTCTGGAATGGCTAATTTCTTTAAGTTTTCTTCATGACAGATAAAAATTTGAATTTTTAATGACAATGTGCCTTAAGTTAGACCTCAGAACTTAAATTTCTTAACACCTCTGTGGAATAAGCCCAAAACATACATAATGAAAAAATGAGATGTAGATTACTCTGTTCCTCAATTACTGTTTTCTTAAATACATTTCTAGGAGTTGAAATTGTGTGTGTTAGAGCCTGGAGCAGAGAAAAAGTGTTTGTGTCAGGCACTACTCCTATAAATTGAAGGAGATTAGCAGACTAAATGCAAAAAAAAAACCCCAAACCCTAATCTCTGCCATTAAAAAAAAAATTTACTTATTTAAAAGCTGAAAATTATACCTATGTTTATGGATAATGATGTTTTGTTCTGTGGTTATCCATGTACTGTGGTGCTCTCCTAGAAATGTTCAGCTCCCTGGGGGAGAGACTCTGCCTGTTAAACACTAAAACAGATTTGTGGTATAAACTCGGAGAGGTCATTCCATGCTCTTTGGCACAAAGACTCCATGACATGGATGGCACATGGATGGCACTCCAGGAGTTTTGTAGGGTGGTCTGGTTTTACTTGGCACAAACAGGTCTTCATTGTGGTGCCCTTGACACGGCTGATTCAGTTTGTTCCAGGTGTGGTGGCCTGAAAGCCTTGGGTTTTCCAAGTCTTTTTATGCCACATCATTTCTCAATTGAAAATTTATCTCAGGAGTTTTTTTCCAGCCCCTAAGAATTGTTAAGCTTTCCAGTCTTGTTGGCCACCTTACTTATTCATGTAGAGGCACAATGAAACTGTAGAGAAAAAGTAATTTTGAATTACGGCATGTACTGGGTATATAATATAAGCAGTAAAATACAAGGAAAGCAAAACAAAACTATGGCTGAATTAATTCCTTCATTCTGCATTCCTTATATTTAGGTATTTGTATTTTGACCTATGTATGTCTTAACAGGATATCTGACCCTTTATTTTCTAGCATTCACTACAAAACGAAGTAATTTAGGGATGCTATAGTCTTTAAGGCCTAGGCACCCATATAGTTTATACTGTAGTATATTCATCCTGTTTGTTTGAACTAAGTCACAAATAACTTTTCCTTTTGGCGGATACAAATGTTATTTCTATTTTCAGCAAGACAGTTCTGGAGGAGTGAATTGTTTCTCTGCTCTCTGAATCCTATCTATAGCCATGACCTGCTGATAGTTTAAATATGTATAGCTGTGCATTGGGCTTTATGTAACAGTGTGCATTGTACAGCAGAGGGAGTATTTTGTCAGGAATCGAGAAGGTGATTTGTCACTGTATCACTGAGTGCTTGGCACATCACCAGCTCGAGCAAGCTATAGGATATCTTTCTATCAGGAACAATCAGGCACTAGCATGTTAAACAGGATAGAAGAGCAGAGGTTGGGTGGGATAAGCTTTAAGTTACTAAACCCTTTCATTTTGTCAACTGATACAGAATAGATATCAACGTTACTGAAAATGAGGTGGAAAATGGATACGCATGTTAAAAATGAAATGTTCTGTTGTTAACAGTGTTTACCTTCCTATAGGCTGGGGTTTTAAAATTATGAAAATTATTCTTTATGATTTAATTATTTTTGAACAATTTTTCCTCACTCTCTGTTCTCTAAATCACTGTTTGCTAATATCTGACTGGCTTTCTTTATGGCTTTCATGCCTGTGTGCATGTAAATTTGCAATAGTCCAATCCCTACTGGACTTAATGGCATTTGCCACTCTTCTGCTGGAGTTGAAATGCTGCACTGGGCATTGGTAGGGGGGCTAAACTGTGCCATGAGAGATGTGGGCAATGTGGTGCATGGTTTTCCATTCATGGGTAAAAAAAAAAAAAAAAGATAAAAAAGATTTAGAATGAACAGCTAGAATAGCAGGAGAGGGTGGGACTAAATTAATCCTGATAGTCTTGTGACTTATTTTATTACTATATTGGCCAAGATTTCAAATTTCTGCCTAGTGTCTGTTATGAAAGGCTGGTATTAAGTAAAACCCCAAATGAACTCTTTACTTATGCTATTAGAGATGTTCATTTACAGCCCAATAACCACAAAGGTAAATTGACTTTAAATTGATGGTGCCTTTTTGCCTTGTCCCTGTGCTCCCCTCATCAAAACTGATTGTTTAATTCTATTGGAATTCTAGAGACCAAGCTGAGTCTGCAGGTCTGTTCCTTTTTATTGTTTTTCTTTCTTTATTCATTTTTTATTTGAAAATATACTTTCAAAACTTATTACTGGCCTCACATTTCTATTATTTCATATTTCCTGTTAGAGTTTCTTTTAAACACTAGATTTGCTATTACCTGGCATCGCAACAAGAACTGAACAAAACCGCTGTCTTTAACAGAAGGCTCTTGGCAATTTGGTTTTATCACAGAAGTGTGTGTCAGCAACGCAGGGCTCAAACCCTGGAGTTTATTAAGTCTTCATTCTTGTTCCTGAGCCTGCTTCTTAGAGATGTGTGAGAATGTGTGTTCAGTTCTGTGATGATGTGACAGACCTCACCTCACCTTTTTATTTCAAAGTTGTTTGTTTGTTTTTTAAAATAAGAAGATAGCTGAATTAATACAAAGAAAACTTCTGTGCTGAATAAATACAAAACTTCCAACTTATGCACAAAAATTTTGCTGACTCCTCTATGTGTATTTCATGTAAAAGCATGGGATTTCCTATTATACTGTGTGCCAGACAGTTCCTTCTTCCCTACTTGTTGCAGATTTCTCTATTGCCTGTTGAATCCACCTGATACACAAAGTCCCATCTGCAACTGCACCCTCACTTGGGACCTGGCATATTTCCAGGGCAGCTGGCTCTAGTCCCGGCTCTCTTGTTGATTTTAGTTTGGGCTCTGTGAGGTCTCTTGTTGGTGCAGATTTGCTCTCAGCTTTATTATCTGAAGCAGCAAAGGCGAACTCTCCTAAGCCTTGAGGCTTGTGGTGAGACATCCTGAGGTTCCTCAAGTTAGCGGTGTTCCACGCTCCACCAGGGCACAGGAGCTCTCTTTGCACCCTTACAGTTTTGAGACCTGCCTTGCCAGCGCAATAAGAAACCTTTTGTTTTGCACTGGCTTTTACTCAAAGCTGGTCTTCAAAGAAAAGCAGAAGTTTGGAGCTTCTCTCTGGCCTTTACTTACTAATTGTTTGTTTCTTAGGGCCTGCTGAGTGTGGCATGTGCCAAGTGACAAGTAACCACTCCAGATTCCAGTCCTGGGAATTTTGTTCCCAGCTCTTCTCTCTGCTACAATTGTTGGTCTAGTGGTGGAATTTCACCCTTAAGTGAAGATCTCGGTGCACAACTGTGTTAATCTTTCATTTTGACGTCCTTGATAGACAAATGGAGACAGTGCAGTGCATCGTGCTGCTATCTCAGAAGGATATTTCCATTTCTCATGATTTTGTTTATAATTTTGAATTCAGTCTGGGGTGTAGATCCCTGAGCTGCTGCTGAATAATCGAGCTCCAGAACCCAGAAGCAGCAGAGCGGTATCAGTATGGTGCTGTACTGGGAATAATTAGCCGTGCTTGAGAGGCAGGTCTAATTAGCCCGTGCACAATGTTGCTCTAACGAGGTTATATTCTCTCTGAGACCTCAGCTAATATCCTTGCATGGTGCTCTATAAATGTACTGGTTTGGCTGAGTTTGGCTCTGACATGATGTTGTATTGCACTGAGTAAATATGCATTTGAAGGGGAAAATAAGGGTCCAGAAAGAATAGTTTCCTTTTTTTTTTTTTTGGGGGGGGGGGGGTTTGTTTTTGTTTTTTTTTTTTTCTGGGGGGGGGGTTGGTGGTGGTGGTTTTTGGGTTTTTTTTGTTTATTTGTGTGTTTTTGGTTTTTTGTGTTTGGTTTTATTTGCTTGTTTATCATATGCAGAAATATTTATTTATATCTATGGGGTACGATTCTGTCATCCCAGCTCACTAGGAGCATCCTGGTGAAATCAGTGGAGCCATTGCTTATAATTCACTCAGGAAAGAGCTGTCATTCAAGACCTTAGAGTTTTAGATTTATGAAAATGCTACTTATCTTAGAAACATATATAAAAGTGACTGACTTATAATCATGCAGGTTATCAGATCTCTATTAACATGCCACAGTGGCAGTAACAGACTTCTTTTTAATTCTGTCAAAGTGTTAAGACAGATGTGGTTTAGCCAATTAGGAAACTTCCACTAATTTTTTTTGTGCCAAGTTGAAAAGTATTGCAGATGACTTTGTGTGAGTGTAGCCTGTCTTTCATCATTGTTCACACTTTTTAGTCCTGTAGAGTCCTCCTGTTCTTCATAACTTTCTGGCACAGACTTCTAGAAAAATATCTGCTTCAGTGCCTATTGATTATTGGATTAATTTGTGCTTCTTTTTTAAAAGGCTGATTGTCAAGGATACTTTAGCTTCAACTTGGATTTTGTATTTTTTTTCCCGGCTGTTGCTAGAACATTTTTCTAAAATATTTAAAACTAGTCCCAAAGCATGTAAAATGAAGTGCCCCGAGAGACTGGATGACCCAAGTAATCCCTGGATATTTGCTTCATGAATTTCTAGAGCTTTATTCAGTCAAAGGAAAACATTTGGTCTTGGAATGCTGCTGACCCCTAAGGCCCAACTCTTCCTGCATAGGGAGCAACACAGGCAGGGCACCAGTTTAGGTGCTGGGCATTGTCCAGGTTGTGGGTTCTCAGCTTCCCAGCAAGCTGTCCAGCCATTCCCTCTAGGATAATTGACTCTGAGGGTAATGACAGCAAAATTATTTCAGTAGGTAATACTTTTCCATGCCTTTTCCAAGCTCTGAATCCAGTTCATAGACAACATCATAACACTTGTCATTTCCACTGAAGGGCTGATTTCACTGGGCCAGTCCAGTCCTCTCATCAGTGTGGAAATTACATTGCTACTGGTCCTGGCCCTAGGAGAACCGAGGGACTTTTTTGACACCTGTAAGAAGTACCATCCTTTGCACATGCACTGAGCAGAAGCTGGTCTTGGGTTGAACTTGGGTTTTATATGAGGAGGGCGGCTAGGGCCGCTAAGAAAAGACTGTGACAATGCCTTAACATGTCAGTGTCTGAGATGTGGGGCTGATTTTTTGTTATATATACCATCAAGTTCTGCATCCAAATTGCTTATGAAGATGTTGAAGAGTGCTGGCCCTAAAATGGAGCCCTGTAGAGCCCCACAAGTTACTGAGAAGAATTTTATAAACTAAATTTTTAGGCAGTGAAATTGAATCTCACTGTGACTGCATATTCCACAGTTGAGATACAAATGCTGAAGGGACTTTTACACTGTGAGAAAAGTTTTAAAGATTATAGTAGTATAGTAGGACTCATATATATATATATATATATATATATATATATCCAACTACTTAGGATGAATGGCAGGATCTCTTTGGTGGTTTATGAAAATGTTTACCTATTGGTAAACTATTAGTAAGAAAAGTTGGTTCTGTGTTCTCCACTGTAATCCTTGCTTTACTGCTGACAGAATTTCATAAAGTACTAGTATAAAATATTATAGTTGTTAATTAAATACCTTATCACATAGTAAGTGTACTTGTAATCTTTGGGTTTCTTCTCCTATTACATTTATTGCATATTTTATTGTTGCTCTTCCAGGACATATTTGTATAAATTCTTACTGGTTTCACTTGGGATCACTGAAAGGAGAAAACATAGACTCTGAAGCATAAAAGTACTGCTCCTGTTCAATATTTCTCTCTATTCTTATTCAAGTAGGTTTTTTTTCCCCCTACATCCAAAGTTGCTTTATGTGTCTTTTATCTCAAATACTTAAATCCTTCTGAGATTTTCTTTTATTCTTTTCTTGGTCTATTTGATTATGTTTTATGTCTGTTTGCAAGGATAATTTTCATCTAAAAAATAGCCATGGTGTCTTAGTATGAAACATGATTTATTTATTTTATTGTTGATAACATCATTTGTGAATTCAGTCACACACTGAGTACACCTCGCTAGAATATTAATTTCCTACAAACATGAGAGCAAATAGTGAGATGTACTGTACATCTTGATCATGAGGTTAAGAGAATTCAGGTACTGTGGAATGGAATATAGCTGCACAATTGTAATTTTGTTTCTTCCTGTTGACTACTGTATTTAGATCTAGAAGTAATGTTTTTACAAGAAAAAAATCTAAACAGAGAGGAAAGAGTGAAATAGCACAGTAATTTTCTTATGTGAGAGCTAAGCACGTTAAATATTTCAATATTCACTTTTAAAGCAAATTAGATCAAACAAATCACTGTACTTTTGATCTGTTTCAAAGACTTCAGACATTTTTGTCATAGCATTTTGGCTGTTTCAAGTGTTGATGCCTTGACTTTTAACAGAAACAAAACAACCCTGCAAATATTTCTATTTCTAAGCAGAATACAGAACTGAAGACTATGGCTTTCCTGACACCTTTGCCATGGAAAAAACACATTTACCTTTTAAATAAAAGCAACTTAATTGATCCCAGGTATTGCTGCAACCACACTGCGAGGTTAATGTGGACCTGCATTCCCTGAGTAGTGCCCCAGCACGTTCATGGTCCAGGTCTGAAAACCTCGATATTGAGTTTGAAGGCTTTTTAAAATTTAACACTTAATGCTGTTGGGGTAATGCAGGTCAGCGTTCTCAGGGCAGGTAAATGGATTAAATTGTAGCACACAACATGCAGTGAGTCTGCACGTAACTGTCCCCCACTATATCTTCCAGCACCTCATCAGAAATGTTATGTTGCAAACGGTTTTGGGAACCTACCAGATGATGAAAGGTTTGGTACTGGGTTGCCATGAGAACTCCGTGAGGACAGTAACTGGGAATGCTGTGGGTGTGTGTCACTGGATTGGGAGAATAAATTTATCCAGCAAAGAGCCAGGCAAAGAACTGTCTTTACTAAAACAGGGATCTACTGAGCTCTAGAAATCTGAGGAAAGCAAAAAATACAGATAAAAATGTAAGAATAAATTACTGTAACTGATGATGAATGGCATAATTGTGCTTACCTGTAAGTCTGTCACCAAGAAGCAGGGACAGGCTCCTTGTACAAATACTTGTAGGTCACTTTGATTGCACAGAAATTCTCAACCCACTGCAGACACTGGGTATTTGTGGTCATTCTCCAAAACTTCCAGGCTATTCTTCTGCAGGTCTGCTCCACTGGTTTTTGAACTAAGTTAATGATTAATCTTATTTTTACACAGGAAATTTTTGTAAATAAGTAGTAAACCCGAAAGAGTAATCATATGGAGAAAGCCCATTCTTCATGTCAATCAGTGCAAGTTACAATTTTTTTAATAATGACATTTGAAATGATAATCTAGTCAGTTTTTAAGATCTTCAGCAGTTTTTAAGATCTTCTGTAGTTTTGGTATTTATTTTTAAGCCTCAGCTAAAGAAATGGAAGAAAACTGTCATAGGTTCTTGCAGGAGCACTTTAGTTTTGTATATTTATTTGATCTACAGGAATAATTTAATAAATAATATATGTATTACATAGATATAAAAATAGATAATTTAATAAAATATATAGCCAGAAGGGTGGTCTAATGGTGGAATGAAGGAATGTCTCATAAGTCAACTCAAGTTTGTGACCTGTCACATTACTTAATATCTTAAAAAATTTAAAATGTTCCACAGTCTGGTGCTCTCCATTTTTCAGCCAAGGAATTAATTGAACTGACAAGGTATGAGGAAAGCATTGTAAATCATTTCCTAATGAACTTACATGTCTGAAACTTAGACCAAAAGCTATAGGCACTTTTATTACAAGTTAGGTTTGGCTTTATCTTGGCAGAGAATTCACTAGTGTTTGCTGCAGCCAGTTCTTTGAAGTCAATAATTTCCCTATAGCTCCTTCTGTATGTGTAGATCACAAGGATACCTTTGCCATGCCAAACTTTGCTCCTTGTACAGCACATAAAAATACAAGGCAGTAGAGAAAATCTTCAGCAGAATTGTTGGCTGGTAAAATTTCAACAAGAATCAATTTCCTTCTTTCTGCTAATGGTATTTAATATATATTCACAACAAAGATGTAAATTTGGGGTTTTTATTTAATTATTTTTTTTCTCTCTCAGAAGATTCTTTCACCTGTAAAGCTTAGACATGTTTGGAAAGAAAGCATCCCAGGCAGACACAATCTGTGGTTTGCTGGTTTGGATTTTTTCTCTTCTGTGAATAGCAGGTGTCTCAAATTGCCAGCCACACTTGAGTCCATTGTTGTCAGTTTGACTAATGCTGTGTGGTTTTATAAAAATGTTTGCAGGTACTGAATGAAAGTGGCTTATTTTCTTACCACAAAGATTTAGAAGAAAATTGAGAAAGAGAATTGTATACTAGTGAGCTGTTGGCTTTGTGGGGAACTAATTACTGTTTTTTGAATATAAAATATGGTACTTTTATACCAAAGCCCTTCTAATGCCAACAGTCAAAAAATTTCATTTATGATTCAAAAACTACATTGTTCCACTGCTGATGCCTTCATATCTACCTGAAGATATGTCCCCGCTTGAATTTAAGTTCTGGAATGGCAAATTTAAATTCTGCAAGAAATAAAGTAGATTTTGTGCTTGTGTCTTTAAACTAGAGTGTTTTTATGACATTATGTGAAATGAATAAAATTACGCTGAGCATAATATTTTATTTGAGATGGAGGAGAATAGAAGGAAAATAATTGTAATCTATTAAATATTCAGCAACAGTATTTAGGTGTATGCTAACTTCTTAGTAAATACTTAATGGTGGAATTCCATGGTGATACAGATGTATTTGGTTTCAAAAAATTAGGATTTTTTCTGAATATTTTGCTGTGTCTGTAGAGGAATGAGTTACAGTACATCCTGATTTTCATCCTGAATCTTAATACAGATTTAGAGTTTTAGGAGCGTGTCCTGCTCAGTTCTGTTCACATTTCCTCTCTCTTCCCTCTGTGGAAATGCTCTGCAAGTAAAAGGCTGCATGGGGTTGCTTTCCCCATTTTGTCTGCTCTGAGTGGCTGAAGACACACGAGATGAGTTATCCCAGCTGCTCCATGAAACCATTAATAGCTTACACGACCTCAATCTGAATACACTCTCCAAAAAGCAATTTAAAGAGTAGTTAGAGGGCATCAGGAGGATTAATTCTGGTGACCATTCATATCTACGACTGCAGAAAATACAGGGTTATTTTCAGGTATGTGTGGGGAAATAAAATCACAGTAGTATGACACCAGTTTGCTATCAGTAAAGTCAAAAGCATGATGTAGCTTCATGGGCGAGAAAGCCAAGGTCAAAATATAAAACTTACGCTCAGATCTTTTCTCTTACCTCTTTAATTTTCTTTCCTACCTTAGAAAAGTTTCTAAATCACTTAAAACTATTTTTCCCATCTTTTTTATGATTCCTGAGTTGGCATTTTTCCAGCTAGTTATGCTGGTGTGATGAGAAGTGCTGCTTCTGGTTGGAAATATTTAATTTCTTTTGTGCATATTAATCGTACAGTATCTGTGTATATCATTCCTTACTCTTTCATTTTTTGTTCTGCTAGTCTTCCTTTTTCTTGCCCTCTCTGCTCATTGGGGAAAAAGAGCAATTACAAAACCCTGTGCAGTTTTTTGTTTCCTAGTTATGAAATTATTTAATTATTGGAAATTAACAGTTGCCCAACATTGCCTGGTGGAAAGTGAAGTGCCAATGTAGTAAATCTTTCCTGAGCGAGATGAAGAATATACAAGAAAAAAAGAGTTTCAGTAGTGTTTTGATTTGCTTCTGTTGAATTGCAATACTGACACTTCTTTCCTAGCTACCATGCCTTTCATTAAGAAGGCTTTAAATTTAGGGGAATTATTATTCATCAGAGAGGTCTCTCAATTACCAGTGCTTTATTCTGATAATTAAGGTCAAACTCATTAACAAAACAAAACAAAATAGAAAAAAGAAAAAAATTACAACTGAATACTCTGTTGATGAAAGTAAAAAAATTTAGAATTACCAAAATTATTCTATGTCAAACCTATATGAAATGTCATAAAAGTCAATCATGTGTCATGTGATACAGTTTGGGATGAGCAGAACTATTTCTTTATTAACTCCCTGGAAAGTCAGTCCCTATCAAGGAGATTTCTGAGTGCTGAGAGCTGAGACCAAAACCCAGAAGCATTTCAGGACTGAGTATGGTGAGACTCCCTGGGATCCCACAGTCACATCCAGCGTGGACACTGCTCTTTCGTGAGGGCTTTGGTTCGAGGGCTGCTGCTGTGACTTCCAGTTGTCAAGGTCTAAAGCTCTCAGGAGAGGAAATTGCAATAAACAATGTAAAGTCAAATAGATGCCCTGGGTGCTTTGCTGTAATGAATATCGAGAAGAAATGTAGTTAAACCGTTCCCAAATCTACTTTATGCACTGGTGACCTGCTTTTTTCCTTGGAGGTGTTTACTTACCAGGCATATGCCATGGTCCGAATCCATTTCCCTGCCAACATGAATAAAGCTGCAAAGTCTATTTAAATTAAAGAGCTAACAACAATGATATTTCTTTGTTTCAAAACCACAGAGAATTTTAGAAACTGAATTTTTATATTGCTGGCTTCCAAACCAGTTTAACAGATCTATTATCTTAAATGTTTTTTTTTTTTTGCCTTTCAAGTATTTGTAAATTGCTGATGAAACCAAGGCATTTGCCCTTTTGAAAGATGATCAGGTGTGTGAATCCAGTTACGCAACACAAATGTTAGCAGATGTGTATGTTGATATTGGTTGGGATGCAAGAAAATATCTTTCAGAGAGACAATTTTTCTGTTAATATTAGAGTTCTGGTTTTCACATGAAGACATTTAACATATTCCCATAGGTCATATTTGTCCTCCATGTCTATTCATATAAATATAAATCGCTTCTTACCCTTTAGGATGATGTCACAAGTGATATTTATTATCTAACATTCTGAATTGACTTCTTTTGGCCATAAATGGGAGAGAGAATTGTAGTTTTCTGTCCTGTGCCTTCATACTTGGAAGAGGCTGAGAATTAGTGGACCTAGTCCCCCAAAGTCCTCATTTATGGTACCAGACCTGTGCTGATGCAAGTCCATATCTAAGCAGATATTTGAATATAAGCCTCTGAGAGTGCCTCTCTGTGCTCAATAAATAGTACCTATTCCGTGTTTCATAGCTATATTTATATTTTCATCAGCCCGTGTATGCTGTACAGCATATCCAAACCTTGTGCTAAGTACATAATCATTATTTTACTGTTACATGTTTCAATGTCAATCGCCCCAGGACTATTTATGTTTTTCAATATGATTAATGAGTTTACTCAACGGGGAAAAGTGATATTTCACCAATTGGGAAATGGGGACTGGGGAGAATAAGGCTGAAAGTGTCAATACTGAGCATGTACAAACAATTTTTTTTTGATCCTTGAGGGTTATGGGTACATTACATGAGAGTGGGTTTCCACAAAAACATTTCTGGAGTTGAGGATTAATGGAATCATATAATAGGATGGAAGAGACCTTAAAGATCATCTTCCAAGCCCCATGCAGCCTGGCCTTGACCATTGCCAGGGATGGGGTATCCACAACTTCTCTGGGCAGCCGGTGCCAGTGCCTCACCTCCCTCACAGTAAAGAATTTCTTCCTAATATCTAATCTGAACCTGCCCTCTGTCAGTTTGAAGCCATCCTCCCTCATTTTATCACTACATGCTCTTGCAAAACGTCCCTCTCCAGCTTTCCTCTATGCCTGTGTCACATACTAGAACGTGCTACAAGCTCTCCCCAGAGTCTTCTCTTCTCCCAACAGAACAACCCCAGCCCCCTCACCCTCCCTCCACATGAGAGCTGCTCCAACGCTCTGGTCATCTGTGTGGCCTCTGGACTTGCTCCAGCAATTCCATGGTTTTCTTGTGCTGGAGGCCCCAGAGCTGGACCCGGCACTGCAGGTGGGGTCTCACGGAACCAGAGCAGAGGGGCAGAATCCCATTCCTCAGCTGCTGCCCACAGTGCTGTTGATGTAGCCCAGCACACATCTGGCTTTCTGGGCTGTGAGTGCGCTTTGCTGGGTCATGCTGAGTTTCTCATCCACTCACTCCCCCATGTCCTTTTCCTCAGAGCTGCTCTCATATTAATTCTTACTTGCTTATTTTTGAGGGCTAACAGGTCTAGCCATAACCGCTGCTGCAGTCTGGCTGAACTCAACCATTAAACTCTGTCTCACTTATCACATCTCCTGTCCTGTGCCCAGCAAAAGTAGTTTTATTATGTATAATCACCTATTCAGTCAGTGTGGCTTCTTCTCTTAGTAACATGGCCTGCATAACTGCAAAGAGGAATGCAAGAGTAAACAGCGTGTGTGAATGGAATACCCAAAACTGCTTCAGACAATGTTTGCCCAAAACCTGGTGGTGGTAAAGCAGAAATTAAAAAGAACAAAGTTTGCTTAATAGGAATATTAGCTGGTTTAAATGGTAACTAGGGAGTTACCTAGAGACTTTTGGGAGCTTCAAAACAAACAAACAAAAAAAAAAGGGGGGGGGGCTAATTTGAAAGGAAGTGTAAAAGAAGCATGAAAACCTGCTGCAGCAGGGAGAGAGAAGCGGGAACAGAGCAGCTTCAAAATGGTGTTTGCCAGTGCTGGAGGCTGCCCCACCGCCATCACAGCCTGTGATGTCCGGGATGGGGCATCCTCCCTGCTGTGGGTGTCTGGCACTGCTGGGACACACCTTGGGCATTCACACCTGGCTCTGGGAGATTCTGCTCGCTGCCTGCAAATTCTGCAGCTGAAGAAAGCAGGTTTGTGCCTGTGAGAAGGTCGTGTGGGTGCAGGGAATCATGTGAATGTGGCCATGGGCGTTAGAAATTTTGGGGGTCTAGCAGTAGAAGACTGTTTAGAAAATTGTGAGCACTTGCTATCATTTGGTAAGTGCCTGGTATTGTTGTTTATCTGTTCTTTTGTTGATATCGATCCTGAGTGTATAGCTCACTGATTGCCAGTTAATTACGTACCATTAATAAATCAATGAACGGCTTCAACTCTGATTTCATTTAAGGCATGTGACTTGGCCAGTTTTTTCTTGTGACAACCCTGTATGTAAAATTGAGGTGAAGAAAGATAATATATCTAGAAAATATATAAAGAATACCTGCTTTATTTAGCGCATCAGTTTACATCATGTGTTTTTTAGCATGATGGCTCAGGCTAGCATGTTCTGATAGCAACATGGGCTTTGTTCCTCAGGTGATCCTATTGTGTGGCTTGCTCCACTAACTCCTTCAGTGTGGCTATTTTCCTAAACCAAATATAGAATAGCTATGGTCTTTATTTTTGTTTATAAATTTTGATCTTTAATCAACAGTATAATCTTTTATAGTGTCTTAGAATTCATTCTATTCAACTAAATTTCCATGAAAACTTCAAGTGCCTCTTTGAATTGGAAAGCACATCTGGGAATGTGCTGTTCTACTCACTTTGTGCTTATAGCCATAATCCCTTTCTGCCACATCTCAGTCTAAGCCATAGCTCTGGCAATCACTGTCTGTGCTTTGTCTGAAAGTGGCCAATTAAAAAAAATAAAATGATCCTGTAGGTATTTATAGTAACTTTGCACTTTTATCAGATGATTTATTTTGCTCCACACCCATCGTATCTATCTCTGTATCTAGTTTGCATAACATATGTTAATAAAATTAAGAAGCATTTTGTCAGTCAAGGTTATATATAAAGGCCAAAGAATGAGGAAGGCATTAAAAAAACATTCACTCTGAGTATATATGCTATTTTCAGATACCCAGGCTTACAATTACAGAATTAATGGCTATTTTGAACTTTTACTGCTGTTAGTGGCATTGTGCTTTTTTGTTTCAGCTACGTAACACTAATTCATGCTGTGAACTTTGTTTCTGCAGTGAGGTGGTATTCAGAGATCCCTCTGAGACAGCATTGCATAGAGAACTGCTTCATTAAATTTGTCAGTTCTGGCTCTAAATGAGTGCCTTGAAAATGAATTCTGCTCTACAGTAAGAAAATGCTTTTAGAGATGTAGTTCATAAGGACTGTTCCTGCAGGTGAGTGAAGCTAAAGGCATTGACACGTGTGTGTTGCTGTCTCTAGCTAATGACTTGTAAAGGATGAGAATATGGAAATTCTAAATTCGTTGCTAGTGATAAATGATACCCATTAAATAATTTCAATAAAGTGTTTCAACTTTGTAAAACCTCTCAGAAAATAGCAGAATGATATTTGGTTGATAAAAGACTCATGTTGTTCATCTGCAGGCTGTGACTTCAAACTAAAATAATAAACTAGAGGAGCAAGATTTAGAAGAAGAAGAAGCAGAGTTAAATGCTTGTTAGAAGTATATGTAGAGAAAAAAAATATATTCAGGCCTTGGGATGGTTGTTGAGACAGTTTTATAGAACAAAACCTTTAAGAGTTGAAATATTAGTCAGAGGTAAGCTGGAATTGTACCAGTGTAGATGCTGTCATTTTGCTTAATGTTTTGCATTTTAGCTACAGTAGCTATCTGCAGGTGATTTTGAAAATAGAGAACAATACATGCAGGTGAAAGTATTGTCAGCAGGGTGCTTTTGTTAGAACAAACCTTCAGACTTGATTTAATAGCAGTCTGCCCAGTAAATCATCTTCACTCTGGACAGTGTAATATTGGCATGCACTAAGGAGAAGTCTGCGGTGTTAAATTTCCTGACCTCAATAATCTATTGCTTGTGCATCAGCAGATTAATCTGTAATCAGGAGTACTTAGAAGTTCCTTCTGGTTTTGGGTGTTTTGTGACCACTGTGGTGACTATTTTCTGATACCCCAGATCACAAATTCAGCACAACCTTTTATTCTAATTGGCAAAAAGGTTCAGAGCTTCACAGTTTGTGGAAGCAGAACTGCCCTTCAGTGGCACTGGGAATAGATTCAGGCTCGAGGCAGGCTGGTGGATAGCTGTACAGAAAGGGCTTTCTTCAGCTTGGTAGAAAGCAGGAAGTTTGAAGTCAGGCCTGCCCAGTAATTTCTGAAACATTTCATGAAATTGCAGCCCCTGCATACTGCCATGAGGACTTGGAAGACAGGTTCTGAGGACTGCACAGAGAAGTCTGCTTGTTGATAGATGTTGTATTCATCTAGGAAGGAGCCATTCAAACTTAGTTATTTGTATAAACTATGAGCATTTTCTATAAAGCGAATAAATGGTTGTTATGGCTCAATGCAGATGGCACCAGTACCTGGCTTTGGGCTTATGAAATGCATATATGTATTTCCATGGATAACATTTCTCAGAGTTTAACAAACTATTAGAAAGGGCATTATGGAAGATTTGTATGCTGTGTACATATTTCTGAGACCTGAATTCTGCCCTTGGGGAATTGACACTGCCACTGCTCAAAGGAGAAGCTATCAAGGGAAAAAAATATTGAAAATCCAAACATGAGTGAATAAGAGATATTTTATTTCCCCTTCCCCCTTCTCCATTTGCAGAAGATTGGAAAATAACTGATATTGCAACTGTAGTGGCATAAGCCACTGAGAAGAAAAAAGGATCTGAGAAAAGGCAAATAATATTAGTGCTTTGCTTTGTATTATATCTTCATCCCAACCTGCTTGAATTACAATTCTGTCGTGGCTCTGACAATGGCAGGGTTGGGGTTTTCTCCTAGATTAATGTTATTTTTCTTTCAGTTGTCATTATAGGCTGTAAAGTGCATATCTTTGCAAATTTTCTCTAAGGTGCTTTCAGAACAACTGAAAATATATTTTTATACTGCATGTAATTGCTGTTATTTTGGATTTCCCTTACCCTGTAACTTGAGTATATTCTAGATCCCATATATGGCTATTATATTTAGAGGCTTGTTCTCATCATCTTCCTAGAACATAGAAAAAGAGCATGCAAGAGAAGAATAATTTACTCTGCATTTAATTAGGTGAGAACTTTGAATTTTCCTGAGAATATTTCTCCCCATTTCAAACATAATATCAAAAGGCCTCAGTCCTGCACCTTTGTCATTTGGACAAAACAGATAATTTCTCGTTCTAAATCTTTGTGTGCTGAGAACTCCTACATTTGTGTAATGAAATGCACAGGTTGTTTGGATGCTAATTACTCGGTGGTTTGCATTATGCGGTCAAAGTCTGTGTTTTCCTGAGGTGCAGCTATTGCTGTGAGAGGTGTGCAATAAATGGATTTTGTGGCAGGACCTTGGCATTTCCTGCCCCACGTAGCAATATTCCTTATTGTCAGCCCTTAGTTACGGTTTGCTGCTCTCTAATTTGGAATTAGTCAGGGCCTCGTTGAAAGCCTTGATTCAGCCCTTGCAAGTGGGAATCTCCGTGATGCTTTGTTGGCTTTAAAGGGCCTTTGCTGAAATGTGGGATTTTATCAGCACAATCTGATTCCAAGATTTAGGGTGTAAGAAGGAAAAGTTTGATATCTGACATGGAAAGGAAATACCCAAGAGAAGGAAGTGTGTTTGGGGTAATTTTAAGCATACTTCTTACTGATTTAGTTTCTGAATAGGAAACTTTTTTCTTTTTCCTGGAAGACTTGTCAGCTCCCACATTAAATAACCCTCCAGTACTGTGTTCCTGCTGCACTTTGTAGATTGAAACCCAGTAAGAATAAAAAAATGGCAAGTCAGACAGTATCAGCTTTAATCCAGGGCACTAGAAATAGAGACATGACTTTTAATACAGGCACAGCCCTGGCCATAAATGCTATATCAGCTCCTGCTGCCTTTTTTTTTTTTTTTTTTTCTCCTCTTGCCCCTCTTTCACATGAATAAAGTCATGATGGAAATTGCACCACAGCTACGTCTTCACTTGGGTGATTTGTTCTCTTTTGGCTGCTACTGAGTAATTCTGGGATGCAGACAGAAAGATCATCACAAATGGATGTTGCTAACCTATGTGAAACACCATGAACTCAGAAAAATGCGTGTTGTAAAATGTTACTAAGAATTCACTATCGTTGTAGGCCTTAAAGTTATTAGAAATTAATGATAAATATTTGGTTACTATATTTTCTACAGTCACAGGCTCAGAATCTTTAAAATCTTCAAAAGCACCTCAGATCTATGTTTAAAAATAAACAACATGAAGGTCTGACATCTGTCACCTGGGTATGTCGGTTTCTCCTTTGGATGGTGGATATCTGCAGTGTCCAGCTTAGCAGACCCACCAAGAAACTGATTTTTAAAACCTTTTGATTTTTACATATAGCTAGTAGTTGCTGACGCTGAACTGATATTTCCAAAACTGCTATCATTTGAGTGTTAGCCTGCATTATGGTAAAGGTATTTCTAGCTATGCTATTATGCAATACATAATGCATGTTTGTATAGACAATATCATAGTACATTAATACGTACCTAAGATATTGTATGTGAACTTTACTGTGGCAGAGGTGTTGCAAAGGTTAAGCCTGTTTATAAGGCTTACAGAGAAATATTTATATTCTGAATATATCAGAATATATAGGGAGAGCATACAGGGATCCAGTGAGTGTGTGGAGCATGGCAGTATCTTTGCTAAAAGTATAAAAGATTTCTGGAATAGAAATAACCCGGCAGTATTTCTGAATGCCAAACAACTACACAAGAAATATCCAGAAGGCCAGGCATTAGAAAATCCCTTTTATCTGAGAAAGCAACCTTCACTTCTTATAAGTCTTAGCTCACTGATGTTACTGCTAGTGGAAGCAGAGACAGAGCTGGACCACGGTTGAAAAACAGATTTGAAGGGCTCTAACTGTAAGAAAATAAAATGCTTATTCTCCAGAGGGCTCAGGGAGGTTTTTCTTTCCCTTTTCTTGTTGCCCCTTGCCTTTTTTTTTTTTTTTTTGTAGATATGGAAATTGGGAATAGACAATAGTTGAGAGGAGTGTGTGTCTTGTGGTGCAAGGCACCATATCCTTTGCTTGACTGTTCTTGTGATTTGACCTTGAGTCATGGATGATTTTCCAAGATCTTTCCAAGGGCAATGGCGTCAAAATTCTTCACAGTGCTGCTGTTCCACTTTTGCTATCCCTGTGTCAGCAATACTGTGCACATAATGAATTTAGGGTCAAATTGGAAATTTCTTATTAAACTAGACTACACTGGTGGCATTGCATTGTGAGTAGTTAGGTGGAGAATAAAGTTTTTATGAGCTTCTGCATTAACATTTTCTTTTCTTGGCATGAGGCCCCAATCCTCACCCTGACTGTCAATTTTCAGGTCCTGGTCCTTTTCTGCATTTTGGGATCTAAATCTGAGGAGCACACAGAGAAGCCCATAAAGTGTATTCACATATCTCATCAAAATAGATTTTTAAGTTAATTAGCAGATGGCTTTTCAATTCCTCTGGAGTGCCTGGTTTAGCAACTTTGCATTCATGTGAGTGATCCCATTGACTTCAGTGGGAGTCTGTATGAAAGGCTGTATGCTCTGGAGCCTTTTGCCAGCAGCTGGCAGGACTTAGAAGGGTATTTTCTTTTCTGCAGATATGAGAATAAAAAGATATCTTTATCCAAGAGGCAACGTGCTAGAAACCTGCCTAAGCTCAGTGTCAGCCTATTGTTCTGCTGTTAAGAATGGGGCTGCTGACATTGGAGAAGCACAAAAAAAGCAGCATAACACTTGTCGGCTCTACCAGCAGTAGACCTGTGAATTAGGGCAGGATGTTGACTCTGACATCTTTTTTTTTCCTCCTTAGAAGCCTCAGGCCCCCTTTGGAAGTGCTGTCTATAGGCTATTAAGCAGTAAAAGCGTGTTAATAACATTGATTAGTTTTTGATTCTCAGAAAAGTAAGGAGGGGGTCACCAGAATGGCTGCCTTTTGAACTTCCAGAGGGCTGACTTTGTCCTGTTTGGGAAAGGAGTTGACAGTGTCCCTTGGAAGACTGTCCTGAAGTTCAAAGAGGTCCAGGAAGAAAATCCTGAAGTTCCAGGAGAGAGCCATCCCAGTGTGCTCTAAGATTGAGCTGGTGGTGACGAAGACCAGCCTGGCTGAACAGGGAGTTTTTACTGGAACTCAGGAAAAAAAGGGAGAGCTTATGGCGTTTGGTAGAAGGGGCAAGCAGCTCACGTGAGTTTGTGAAAGGCAGGTCCTGCTTGACCAACCTGATCTGCTTCCATGACAGCGTGACCCATTTAGCGAATGAGGGAAAAGCTGTGGCTGTGTCTACCCAGACTTTAGTAAAGCCTTTGACAGTTTCCCACAGCATTCTCCTGTAGAAACTGGCTGCTCTGGGGTGTACTCTTTGCTGGATAAAAACTGTCTGGATGGCCAGACCCAGAGGGTGGTGGGGAATGGAATTGCATCCAGCTGGTGGCTGGTCACAAGTGTGTTCCACAGGGCTCAGTACTGGGGCCAGCTCTGCCTGATGTCTTTATCAGTGATCTGCATGAGGGGATTGAGTGCACTCTCAGTCAGTTTGCAGATGGCATCAAGCTGAATGGATGTGTTGATCTTCTGTAGGGCAGGAAGGGTCTGCAGATGGATCTGGACCGTCTGGATCGATGGGCCAAGGCCAATGGTGTGAGGCTCAACAAGGCCAAGTGCTGGGTCCTGCATTTTCACAACCCCAGGCAGTGCTGCAGGGTGGGGACAGAGTGGCTGGAAAGAGACCCTGCAGGAAAGGA
>VZTX01011716.1:188534-287682 GCA_013400915.1 Pardalotus punctatus
GCAGTGCTACAGACTGGGGACAGAGTGGCTGGAAAGAGACCCTGCAGGAAAGGACCTGGGGGTGGTGGTCAACAGCAGCTGAACATGAGCCAGCTGTGCCCAGGTAGCCAGGAAGGCCAAAGACGTCAGAAATGGTGTGGCTGCAGGACCAGGGCAGTGGTTTCCCCCCTGTGCTGGGCACCGGTGAGGCAGAGTGACCACTGCCCAGTTGTCCTTGGCAGTGCTGAGTTACTGGATGGGCTCAGTGGTCTCAGAGGTCTTTTCCAACCTAAGCAATTCTATAATTCTACCTTACCTTTTGGTCCTTAGAGATTAGCCAACTCTGTCTGGCATACGTAGAAGTGCTGTAGTGTGGGAGAAACTGGAAATAAAAAAGGAGACAGAAGGGAATGACTTCTTTAGAGTCACAGTCCATGTATCCCAGTGCCTGCCAAAGTGGCCTTCTTGTTTGTCCTGCGCTCCAGCCGAGAAATGTCTGCCCAAACTTACAGAATCGCTCCTCTCTTTCAACATCACAGGCACAATGCTGTCTGTGTCAGAGCCGGAGGCAAACTTAAATAGCTGTAGATATATAAAGGAACAAAGTGAAGGAGTCTTTTGAAGCCCAGAAACCACTTTGAATAATTTAGGGATCTTCCTTATCATCCTACTGTTTACCTTGGCAGTTTAGATGTACAGAGTCAGTGGCTTATCCTGTCAGAGGGAAGTCAGAGGTTGGGTGACTGGAACAGCTCAAGTTTGGGTTTGTCTGTAGTTCATTATGCCCAGCGTTTTTCTCCCCTCATTAGAAATAACCAGGGTTTTCTGTAGATTTTTGGTATCTATGAATTATGAAGGGCACTTAACATAAAGGGTTTTTTTTTCTGTTTTTATTTAAATGGTGCAGTTCTGAGCTCTCAGCAAGTAAGTTTATGACAACAGATTTGCATTTTGCAGTTTCATGCAAATGTCTTATTTCTTGCAAAATACCTTTACTTTCAGGGTATATTTTTTACTAAAGTTGATAATCTGTCTTTTTCTGAACAAAGTAAGAAAGCTTGAGGAGAAAAGGTGCACAAAGGTTTGAAATATTCATGGAAGTCTAAAAATGACTACTGACTTTTGTTTACTATAGATTGTATTGGCTTTCACAGAGATGAGAATTGGCTTTTAAAGAGAAACCCAAATCCCTCTGAACGCTTCATTTTGGGAAGGAGGGGGAGAACCGACACTCTCTGATGATTTGTTTTCATGAGATGTCTGCATTAGCTCTCAAATTACAGAGCTGATTTGATGGAAAATTGCAAGAGGCTGCTCATTTGTGACTGACCCTGCCATCTAACAAGAAGATAGACCTTAGGCATAATTGGGTTGATGCTGATTTGATCGCACACAAAAAAAAGCTTAGAATAAGTCTTAGATCTGCAGAAGCAAGGCAATGCTCCATCCTTAAATTGCCCCTTTTGTTGGTTGTCACAGGATTTTGCTACACTGGATGACTGCTTATTGGAAATCATGTGCCTCCTTCAGTGGATTGAGGATAAAGGGATTTTTATTGATGCTTTGTGCTTTTATATTTTGTATGTATGTTTGGAGAAAGAAGCATTTGCCCAATGTACACAAAGAAATGCCACACACCTTACACTCCATAACTTGAGTTTAAGCAATAAACCTGGTGAGATTACACTCCCTGAAAGCCTCTCGACCCCATGTTTCCTTGTATTAGGAACAGGCGAAATATTAGATTTAGCTAATGAAGGTAACATGAGTTTATGGGGAATTGATATTATGAATTTGTTTTATTTTCACTGGAAATCCAAGAAATGAGACCACGAACAGGGAGTTTGTCTGGGAGGGAAGCACAGTGCTTATTTCATGGTGTATCTGCACATACCACGGAAGGTAGATCCGGATATTCCGTGCTACCGCACACACGCGAAGGCAGCCAGCATAATTTGGGGTGTCTGGAAGACTTGTGGTGGCAGGGCTGGTTTTATAGAGCAGTGAATGAGGACTGGGAAATCTGTGAGATGTGTTAATTCGGCACCTCTCCAAGGCAGTCTCCAGTGCTCCTGTGGAGCACGGCCAGCCAATTAAGCTGCCTCCACTCAGCCACCCCGTCTTGCTCTGATGCCCATGTGGCTGGAGAGGATTGTAATTTACAACTGCCTATACAGGTGAAAATTTTATCCAAACATCCTGCTGCTTAAGGACATAGATTTCTTGCATCCAGAGTGGTTGGGAAGCTCACTGCTTGTGCTTATAATGGGCTTGCAGAAACATTTTGCATAAGGCCGAGAGGATTTTGCTCAGAGATTTGATTAGACATGTCTACAGACAAAACTTTCATTGCTACACAAACTGATATTCTAAGCAGGTATTATTCTGAGGCCTTGTAGATTGCAATGGAAAACATTCTTAAGGTTCATTCTCACAACATCCTGAATGATGCTGCAAATAAGTTTCAGCTCTATTTTAGCATAGTCGCAGCAAGCATTGCTGTGTTTGTGACAGACTCCTCCCTTTGATAAGGGAGTAAATTTGCATGGCTGAGTTAAGCCCTCTGAAAATAAGGGCTTACAATGAATAAAACACCAATGTACTGTACCCCTTTAATTACCATAGTTCTAAGACGGCATAGTTATAACATGTAATTAAATTTCATTGTATAAATGTAACATGGGCTATGGTAGGCACATCTTTCATCTTTTGATGTATAATGACATTCAGAATATTCTCTAGTACTCAGTTGATAAACAACTTGAAGAGTCAGGGTCTACAGAGTAGCTTGTTTGATTTTAAATTTGTAAGATTGGCACGTGGTCTCTTTTGACGATACTGCATTCTGATGTGATCCATTTATCTAATGTCATTAACAGTACATGCTGAATGTACAATTAAGCTTGAAACTGTCAATGTCAGTGGCTGTTAAAAAAGGGTTGATAAAAATGAGAAGAGGAACCGCTGTTTTGTAATAAGCATCTGTGTTGCTTTTAAGTCAAGAAAAAAAAATCAATGAATTTCAATATATTGCTGTCTTCATTGCCAATGTAATTCAATAAATATGTTAATTCACTTTTCTGAACACTGAAGAGAGTGAGAGCTTTTTGTGTCATTTATTTTTGTCAGTTCTGTTTTTGTTTTTTGGTTTTTTTGTTTGGTTTTTTTGGTATGTTTTTTGTTTTTTGTTTTAGTTAGATTTCCAGCTTAAGTCTAGTAATAAAAATGCTATTACATTGAAGTAGAAAGGAAGTATTCTATATCTCAGACTTTTAACAAACTGCAGGACTTTTTCTTTATTTGTTTGTTATCTTTGAACTTGCAAGCCAGCAGAAAATGGATGTATTCTTTTATCTTTAACAATTCTCTTCCTGCTAGAATAAAATGGGAGCACTTTGAGGTTCAACAAATACAATTGTCAGTCCACATGCTAATTTCAGTGCAGAAATTTCTTCCTAACCACACTGCTGGTCTTTATCATGAAACATGATAGATCGACTTCATATACTTTAATCCTATTTAGGAATTTGCATGTCCTGTAGTTGCGTGAATCAAATCTGAAGTGTTTCTTTAAGAACTCTTTGACATAATACCATTTTCTGGTAGTGAGTTATATAAACTGATATGAGAAATAAAATACCTATGTTTATATCTCTCTACAAGCGTGCCCTTGTATTGTAATACTTACATATGTTTTCTAAAGAAATTATTAACATATTGATAAGTTCAGCCGTATCGGGGAGGCTCAGAAATCATGCTAACTATTGTAGTAACCTTTGCTATTGTGGTTTCCTGAAAAACTGGTAGGTGTGCAAGTATTGGAAAGAAGATGTCAAGTTATGAGTGTGCAGAGCTGTGAGCTCCTCTTGCCATCAGCTCAGTTGCTGTATTTTGGAAAATACAGAGAGGTTTTGCTGAGTGAGTAAGAAAGAGCCTGTGTTTGAAGCACAGAATCTCCTCGGGGCATCTGTGCATTAGGCTTTTCTTTTAGCATGTCAAATCTGTTGAAAGACACCGCTGGTAGTGTATCAGACCTCTTCTGATTCTTCTCTCTTTGTGCTTTCCTGTTTAATCTAGATGCTTGTCAAGAAATGTATTACCAGAATAAAGATATATATACTTTCTTATATATATATTTTTTTCTTTTGTCTAGTTAATGGCTGAGGTTGCATGGACCATGTGGCACTAAAATATCCATCTGGAAGTAGTTATTTCAAACAAGGCTTTGTAAGTAGACAGGAGATATATAAAGCTGCAGTTCCTACAGTTGGCCCTCATCAGTAAATATCTCAGGTGATAAGGCAGGAACAGATTTTCCAGCTGAACTATTTTCATGCCAATGAACATTTTCAAAGGAGACAATATTATGGCTCTATTAATGCTTTGCCTTTTTTTTTTTTTATTTTTTTTTTTTAAGAAGATTGATGTTAACTGAGATGAATAAACACTAGCAAAACCAGAAGTTACTCCAACTGAAGGAAAACCCATTTAAGGAACTTAATGCTGTATAATCTCCATTCCGCTTTCCAGAATGGTGGTTCTGGCAGCAGGTATTGCAAACAAAGCAGCACAGGTGGAGGAGAGTTAGTAGTGCTTATGTTCGAGGTGGACAAACACAAGCTGGGGAATCTGATCTGGGCTAAAGGGGAAAACAACAGTATTAATCCACCCAAGATGAATCATACCAATGACCCTAAAAGCTTTGCTTTTCTTTGTCCTCTTTTATTGTTGAAGGAGAACTAACTTTCTAGACAGTAAATAGAGGCAATGGCATCAACTGGATGTCAGTAGAGCATTGGTTGGTCTATATAAGAAACTTGTATTTGAATTTCAGAGTACAGGGACTATTGAAGGAATTGTAAAGTGAATACAATGCCTTAATAGAATATGTCAATGGGAAGTATTAATGAGAGAAGTACTTGGACTGATCTTTGTAAAAGAATTTCTGAAGAACTGATTTTCTAAAAGATTTATATTCTCTTTGTATTCTCTTTATATTCTTACTATTGACTTTAGGACAAATATTAAGATAGTACTGACAGGAAAAGGGTTTCTTTCTTGACAAAAAAAGAAGAAGAATGTTACAATGAAAAGAATGTGCAGCACTGAAAAGTAGAGTGATAAACTCATATGAATAGTACAGAATGCAAGTTGATACAGGCAGAGACTAAAAATTTGACTATTAGAACATTTCCAGTTGGAGATGGTGGAGGAGAAGGGCTTGTATGTAATTTTCTTCCTTACCACGGTGTTACTATGAAAGACCATGAGCAATTTTAGAGTACATCTATCCAGGACACAGAGGAAGAGAGAAAAAAAGTAGCAATCTGCATAATGTTAACAAAACATCACCTAAATACTCATACGGATATTTTCTTTTAAAGGTATTGCAGAAAGTTTAGCTGGAGCTGGAGGATGGGAAAAGAAGTCTGATAAGATTAGAGAATGAAGTCCCTGATCAGTGAGGAGACTAGAGGAGGACATCCTAGTTAGCCTTGAACATTACACCTTGAGAGATGGTACCAGATATGCAGAGGATACAGGATGGTGTAGCTGATATCTGCCAGTGTGTGGCTGATAAAAGACCAGGGGGATAAAAGGTTTGTTTCAGGCCAGCATTACCATGAGAACAGAGAGGTACTAATGACTCACAAGTAGGTTCAGAGTGAGAGGATTCTTCCATGACATTGGGCTCTGGAGCCACCTTCCAGATAGAAACTGAACAAATAATGGAAGGTGAAGCTTGGTATATTTATATCAGAAGAAATGTGTTGTATGCCGCACATATTAGAGGAAATTCCATTAATTTTTCTTGTCTTATACTTGGCTTTAAACTCAGTTGCTCTGCTGCCTGTTACACAAAATTGCACTTCTGTTAATGGTGTCAGGTACTTGTGAGATACTTAGTATGTTTCAAGGAAAACATTCTGGAAAGAATCAATATCCACTGCTGCTTATGCTCTCTTCTTAAAAATATGTGGCCATGTTGGACATATTTTTATTTTTTTTAAATGAGTGGGTCCCACTGTCTGGCCCTGCATCTGAGCAGCAGAGAGTGATCCATCTCGTCAAAACCGACCAGGGGTGCACTGACTCCTGCAGGTGTGCCTTGAAATGCTGTAGCCCATGAGCTGTCCATGTGGTTACTGTGCAAGGGGATTAGCTGGGACAAAACCATGGCAAAGACCTCTCTGATGTGTGGCTGCTGCAGGCCAAATGCCAGTGCCCAGGGAGGTTCAATTTACCAGCAAAAAGAGCTTCAGGGCTCTCTTAAACTGGGACTGTGGCTTGATGAGGACATGAAAAATAAATGCATTATTTTATGTTATCTCTGGTGTAAAGCAGTAGTTCAAATATTAATCTGTTGTAGAATGAAATAGGAAAAAGATTTCTTTTTTTAAGAGTTTGGTAATCTGCTACTGAGTAATATTGTCCTAGAAATCATGGCTTTCTGAAAGGTTTTCACTGTTTGCGCTTGTTTCCACTTTAGTGAACAAATGAAAATAATACTGAATAGCAAGATCTTGTAAGAGGTTGCTAATTTGATAAATATGGGGTTTTTAAAATTTGAGATTTGGTAAAATACTAACAGATTTCAATTCTTTGTGTTTAGACATGCAGTCAGAGAATTTTTTCTTATATTGAATACAGACTCTGAACGCATTAGGTTTATTTTTAAAAATAAATAATACAGGTTTTAATTCCTTTTTTAGCAGTTATTTTGGGATTTATCTACTTTGTATTCATTTTCAAATAAGCACCTTTGCCCTTCTCCCTCATACCTACTGTGTTTGACAGACACTGTTTGTAACCATTCATGAGCTGACTTAAAGCTGTCCTTCAGATTCCTTCTTGAAATTCTTCTCCGTGGAGCATATAAAGTATGTTCTGGGAACTGGTCTGTGTTTAGCATTGCTTGCCATCCTGCCTGGTATTGCCAAGCTCTGACTTCACGTATCTTTGTCTGAATGCCAGAAACACTCCTTGGGAGAGAGTATTTTAGATTGTTATTTTATTTTATATGAGTATTTTATATGTGTATATATATATATGCACATATAAAATACATTTATATGTCAATATATAGAAATGGGAGGGTTTTGTTGTTGCATGTTTGTATTTTACACATGTTCCTTGAACAATTATTGAGGATGCTAGGCAGTATAATGATATCAATAATTAGAACTACTGATGTAAAAGGCATGCTTTAGGACTTGTGGCTCGTGTTCCTCTCCTTTGGTCCTTGGTACTATTTGATATATGCCTGCTATCTTCACAAACAACAGAGTATGCAAATTTTTGACATTGCATATAGTATTATCCTCCTGTAACTTCTGCTTTTTTTTTTAATTATTTCAGTCCTTACTTCAGCCACCATGTTGTGACATTTGCCCATTCCCTGAAATGGGATGCCCGATATTTAATAAGTCTCATGTTAAAACTATCAAGCTCATGTTTTTAGCTGTTGTTTTTCACTATAACAGATTATAATTTTTTACCATTATTTGAAAGTGATGCGATGATTTGAAGGAATATCCTCATGTTCTGTATTTTGTGTTCACTTATAGTATCGAATGCTGGGACCAATGTATCCTTTTATGAAAAAACACTTGATACTTTAGTGCATCCAGCTGATTCAGCTGTAGCACACATTTCTCTCTGAAGTGATTTAAAAATTAACTGTTAGAAATTGATTGTGGTAGAAATCACAGAAAACCAGTTCAAGTTTTCTAAGGATAAGACTTGAAAATATATTTCAAAACCCTTAAATAACTATATTTAAGAATATCCTGCTTAATGCTAGGAAATTAACAGTCATTTTATTCATTTGAAATAGAAATGCCTTCAACCTTTTAGGGAAGGCAAGAGAAAATTACAGCCAAATTTTCATTTCACAAGTCATCTTCATCCAGGATAAGCCAGGGCCCCAAGGTCAATTCTTCAATTTGGTATCCTATTTCCATAATGTTATTCTGCAGTGTACTTTCATTATTGCTGGAGCACTGCTCGCTTTCCTATTAGTTTTATAAATGGCTATGTTAATGCCTTTTTGCAGACAAAACCACCTTTTGTTAATATCCCAGTGGATTTCCTAAGGATTAAAATATAGTTTTAAGCAGCTATTGGTTCTATTTATATTTTTTCATTGATGATTAGTCCTTGTCACCTACCCAAAAGTGGCATTGTTCAAACAGAGATGGAAGCAGTTTTTAAGAAGATATGTTGAGTGATTGGCTTGACTGACAGAAAAGAAATAATTAGAAGCTGAGAATTCTAAAAATCTTGGTAAAATTTAGTAATATCTAAGGCAATGCACTAGTAGAGAAAGAGGTAAAAAGGGGTGTGGGGGAAAATCTGTTCTGTCCAGGGAGTAGCCTTTTGTTAATACATGGAGTTCTGCAGATAAAACTATTTTCTTTGTCTTTCCTGTGCTTTTAGTGGTGAGAAGATACCAGTGCAGCTTAGCTGGGGTACAGCTCTTATCCCTAAAATCTTGCCAGTTTTGCTTTAGATAATTACATATTTACTTGTGCAGTTGTAATAAATATATACATTAGTAATATCCAGGACAAAAATGAATGGAATATGTCTGCAGTGTTCAATAGTGTACATCCTTGATAGAAGGATTTGTGTTTACAGTGCATAAGAAGTTCTCCTCAGACCTTAGAGAGAGTGGAAAATAGCATTTCTTGGGAGCCATAGTAATAAATTTGGTTTTTTCTGGTGTGTCCTTTGTCAGGGGGATAAATGATTTATGTACATAAAATATAATCTTATTCAAGAAAGAAGATGATGAAAGAAGCTATTGACTGATTACCTTGATTTTGCTTAGTCTACATATCTTGTGAACACTGTACAAGCATTTTGGTAGATATACAACAAAATCCTGCTCATAGAGCAGAGTGTTCAGTTCTGCTTTGGAGCTTAGATTAGAATATTTCAGTTGGAAGGGCCTTACCAGGATCATCCAGTCTGGCTCTCTGAGCACTTCAGGGCTGAGCAGAAGTAAAAGCATGTTGTTAAGGGCATTGTCCAAACGCCTCTTAAATGCGGACAGGCTTGGAGCATCAACCATCTCTCTAGAGAGCCTGCTGCACGACATGACCCTCCTCTTGATAAAAACATGCTTCCTAATGTCCAGTCCAAACCTTCCCAGCACAGCTTTGAGCCATTCCCATGCATCCCATCACTGGATCCCAGGGAGAAGAGCTCAGTACATCCCTTTCCAGTTCCCTTCTTCAGGAAGCTGTAGAGAGCAACAAGGTCACCCCTCAGGTTCCTTTGCTCCAAACCAGACAAACCCACAGTCTTTACCTGCTCCATGAAATACCTTCCAGCATTTTCACCAGCTTTGTTTCCTTCCTTTGGATGGATTCAAGGACCTTCACAATGTTCTTAAATTGCGGGGCCCAGAACTGCACACAGCACTCCAGGTGAGGCTGCAGCAACGCTGAACACAGCAGGATAATCACCTGTTTTGAGCAGCTGTTTGTACTGTGTTTGGTCCAGGTTAATAAGTTTATGAAGTGGATTTTTGTAACGGGATGTATCATAGCAGGAACTCGATGCTCCTGAGGACAGCTATCTAAACAACTATGTTTAATTTCTGAAATTGGACTGATAAATGTTTCATACCTGACCTGCTGCATCTGGAACAAAACCAGTGGGCTCAGTACCCTCAAGACAGAGCAGTCCTTGGGCTTTGTTGAGTAGAGCTCCAACTTGTCTTTAATCAGACTTTTTAAAAAAGAGGAACCATTGTGAATGACTTTTTCCATGCATCCTGACTACAGACATGCAGTCTGGTATTTGGTCATGGAACTGAAGCCCCTCTGACATATTGGCTCTGAGGAAGTTATTTAAGTTGAAATTTTCAAACTTGAATACTTAAACATGACTATATGTGACAACTTAATAGCAGTCTGCTGAATATGGTTTGCTGTTGTGTCAGTGCACAACAAGAGCATTTTCACTTTAATACATAATAATAATTCATTTTTTCAAGGTATTTTATAGTCTGATTTGGAGGAAAGTTCAGAGGTCCTTGAAGTGATGGGCACTTGAACTAGCATCCCACAGTGTGCAGACAGGCCCAGTTTAGATCCTGAACACACATGCATAGTCACAGAAAGGTTTATTAACTCATGTGAAGGAGAGAAGTATTGTGGTTAAACTGCTTCTGGACCTCCTCTGCCTGCATGAGCTAAGTCAGCGCCCCTGCTTTTTGGGCTTGCCCCTGTCCTGTTCCTATTTAGGTGCTGATGTGAGCACCTGCTTTGGACATATGCTCCAGCTTCACCTGACCTCACTTCAGTCTCTGCTGAGTGTGAGTTAAGAACTGACAGGCTCTCCACAGACAATGTAGAGAGGCACTTTTGTAGAGTGTAATTCATCCTGCCTAAAATCGGAAATAGCTTCCAAATGTATTCCTCTCTGTTTCTCTCCTGGAGACTTTCCCCAAACTGTTCTTCATTTCTTCTAAAAATCTCCATAGGTCTTGTGGCTTCCAGTGTATATGTGCTGCCTATTAGTTAAGATACTTTATATTAAAAACTGTCAAAGAAATGAAAGCAATTTCGTATGGTTCCCAAATTAATGACAGTCTGCTTGCACATTGGTTGCTTTCTGTTGGCATCTGGGTCCTAGTACAGACTGCCATTCTTAATCATATTTTAATTTTCAAATAAATTGCTTTCATTATCCTTTCATTTACAATACCATGTGTGCATTACTGCTCATTAATGTTTGTCATCTACTTTGTTGAGACTGGGTTTTTAAATAGCCATGGTTGCAATGCAGTAATTAAAGATGATCCATGTTGGTTTTGTAGAAATTATTCTGAAGCCTTCTTACACAAAAAAGACAAAAAAAGAAAAAATAGAAAGAAAAAAAAAAAAGAAAGACAAACTCAGAGTGCTGTTAAAATCAATTCCTTAAATGTATGGAAGCAGCTTACCATAAGGCATTGCCTGTGGGTAAAAAGAGGGTATTTCTAATGCTTCTGCTTGAATGATGTCTAATGATGGATCTGTGTGAAAACTGTATATCTCTGTAATTACTGTTGGGTTCGAGTATAATATTTTACACTCTAGGTGAAGTAAGTTTTTTTCCAAATTATTTTGCAAATATTTTATTCAACTCTCTGTTTGTTTAGTACTATTAGTTTCTCTTCAGCCAATTCCTTGCCACTTTTTTCTACTTCAGATACCAAAACCATGAAGGGACAGAAGCAACATGACAGGGATTTTGGAACAGAATTCCTATGGGAGACAGAAGTCAAAATTAGAGCAGTAACCTCTGCCCTGGTTTTGGTCTACCCATCTTCCATGGGTAGAATATGGAAATGTTTCCTATATCTGCATTTGCAGTTAGTATTTAGTTGCCTGTGCCACGACCTGCGCAACTGATTTTATGCACACACAAAATTGTGGATCTCCATGTCTCTGCTTATCTGATATTTTTCATTCCTTTGCTCCTTAAGTGTCTGTGCTCAGCTTTTAAGACCTGGCTGGCCCTTAGGGATCCTGATGTGAATGGAATGTCACTACTGATACTGCACAGGAGCAAGGGAACAATTATACATTATTCAAAGAAATTTAAATGGATTTTTGAGGTACGATACTCTTTATGAACTGCCAGAGAATTAGTTGTTTTTCTGGGACTAGTAATTTAAGAAGCAACTTCAGGATGTATCCATCCTTACATGAGAGCACTTGGCCCCAGGGTGGTTCCCCTTCTTGATGGGACTTGAAACTTGAGTCCTGCAATCACCTGCAGAGCTTTTGTGTGGCACTGTGTGCTCATGGCTGAAGAGGCCTCTCTTCTATCAGGCTGCGTTTGCTTCTGAGCTGAAGAGATGAAACACATCCTGCTTCTTTCAGTCTGTACTATCCTTTGCTTCCAGTGAAGTTTGCCAGCTCCCCATGACCAAGATCTTACCAGTCACTGCCTGCCTTAGTGCAAAAAGCAAAAGTCTGGAGAACCAAAATTAATGATGTGCCCAGTTTTTTCTACAGTTTATATACCTTCATGGAAGTGTAGTGTAAGGAAAATACTTGGAAACATATTTTGGTGTTTTCACACCAAAAAAATAAACATAAACAAAACCAAATTATTTAAATAGTAATAATGTCAAATATATTCAATTAATGATAAAACAATATATTCAAATTTATGAATTTTCTTATTTGATAGAAGAAAACCCTGTACCTCTCTACTTGAATCTTCTCTTTGTTATTGTAGTCAAGTGAGTTGAAAGAGGTGTAACACCTCCTCTTAGTGTTCATTAGCTGTAAAGAAAACTGAATGAAAACTGATAAAAGCATCTCAGCTAAGGCTGAATCCATGGAAATTTTTGAGTTCGTTCTTTTGTTATGGTTAATCCAGTCATCTCAATCTCATGCTTTTGTTCATATCAAGGTGTGTCTCTTCAATTTATTCATTTAGATTTTAATTTAGCCAAATCACCTACAGCATATGCCTCTTTCTCTTTGGTATCTTTGGAATAAATCTGTCACAAATGAACCTCTAAAGTACCTGTCCAATCTCATATGCAAGGTTTGGTAAACTGTGTCAGATTTAAAAACACTTTTTTCTAAAGATCAGGCCATTTAGTATGAAAAGAAACATTGCCTTTATTTGCTATTAGAAAGAATACTTTCTTTTATTTGAAATTTTGCTGTTCTCATTACAAAAATGGAAGGAGAGGAAGTAGAGAAGTTGATAACCCTGCACTAGGTAATCCAAACACATTGTCTGGATAAAACTATGAGTTTGCTAGTATGAGTGTGGTGAGCGTTGGAAGGATATTTCAGAAATTATTTGTCACTGGAAGGACAACAATTATGCCTTTGTGAAATTAATTCATCAATCCCAGTCTAAATGGAAGAGCCCAGAACCCTACCCCACTGTACCAGAATTATTTAAAACACTCCAACCTAAGCATTGTCAAGACTTTGAAATCACATCTGCAGAGCAAGCTTCAGTGCCCAAAAAAAGTGTGTTTCTGCCTCAGTGCATCTTCATCCCACAGACTCTGCATTACAGCAAAGCTTTAACATTTCCTGAAGGGTGTGGTATGATACTAAATGCATTTTGTAAATGCTTGTAATATTTTTCATTTTTTCTGAAAACTGTGGAAAAGCAAGAGAGCCACGCAACTCTGAGGCTTCAGTAAAGACAATTGCTTAAGCAAATAGTAATCTTTTAAGCATAAACATATTCCCAGTAGCCCCTGGGAGGCTTGCAATGAATGGAAATTTAGACATGTCTTTAAGAGTAACTGAATGCATTGGAGCTTGTAGAGAGAGACTGGGTAACATGACATCCTTCAGAAGTACTTGCAGCCTCAAATGCTTATGAATATTTGTCTTAAGTCCATACCTAACTTCGTGTGAAAAGCAGAGAATTCCATGACTGCATTCCATCTTGTTTTTTCCAGGATATTCCCTTTAGTTTGTGGAAGTCTATAAATATGAGGCCTCATAGTCCTCTGGGTGTGTAGACTTGAGGATGGTTAGTCATTCGTTGGTATGGAAAAGAGGTAAACACATTTGTTTTGTAATTTTGGACATATTTCTTTAGGTGATTCATTCTGATGCAGTGAATGTGTCTAAGCATATTCTTTTACTTATTTTCCACTTTTTCCTGTGGTGGATAATGATATAATTCTGTATATGCTGATTATAACATGCAAATACAATCACAGTTACAATTCATCATGATTCTGGATGGCCCCAGATTTAAATTTTAGTAACCAGATACTCAGCAAAGGTTATTATACTAAAAATTCTTAATCAGAAGAGATGCAATAAGGCCTTTTTTTCCCCCCATTCAAGTACATGAAGAGTATCAATATTCAGCCTGAAAATCAAAATCTGTGCAGAGATGAAGAGAGGAGAGAAGAGCAGTAGTACTGTTAAAGAAATGTTGCTGGTTTTGCATGGATTGTCTTATTCTGGTCATGGTTATCAAGGTTTGAGGAACATCCCTGCTCCTGTGAGAAGACATCCCTCAAAGCATTGAAGCTGCTGCAATAGCTTTAGAATAAGAGGCAAACATTTGCTTTTCAGTAATGTAATAGGGGATCTACACAACCCTTGTCTTTCTGTATAAGAGGTATCAGTAATGTCAGTGAATTGCTGAGGACCTGCCAACAATGTTAAAGAAGTAATCTTATTTACGTAGATATATTTTTCTGTTTGTTTTGTGATATTAAAATAAGCAGAGCAGAAAATGATAGATTTTTTTTTCTTTTGAGTAACAGTCACTGTCCAGATAAGGTGAGGGCTAAAAGATTTCTCTTCTTCATGCCACATAATATGCCATTTTCATTTTGTGGTGCTTATAACCCTGAGTGTCACAGCTTTCTATTCTAGTCTGAATAGTCAATGAAACATTATGAAGCCGATAAGAAAAGCTGGTCCCCGTTCCTTGGCAACGGCTGTTAAGCAGAGCTGAGTGCTGTTGATTGAGGAGATTAGCTGCCAGAGATAAACCTCCTCTTTTTGCTGCCCTGCTGCTTATCTTTCCACCCATAACAAGTTGCACCAAATATGACAGCAGTCAGTGGTTTAGGCAGAATATGAACTTTGCGGCAGATGAAATTTGTGCAAAACACTTCGGGTGCTGACATTAAAATCTTGAATTTATTAAAATCTTGCGGGCTGTTTTATGGACTGTAGTTCCTTGACTTAGGGATGAACATTTTTATTTGAAAGGGTGGTGCTCCAGATGGGAGAGAAATAGGATGTCCTGTTGCTCTGAACGTTTATAAACTCTGCAGATAGTAGCAAATATTTGTAACAGTTGTCTCTCACTCCCTTTCTCAGTGACATTGAAGGAATACATGAGCTACAAAGTAAAATTACTGCAGCTACCAGGTATGCAGAAGTTGGATTAAAAGATAAAAATTGACTATTTCAGTTGATGTCTTTGGGAGAAAATGCTATTGTAGATTAAACAAAAACATCTGAGTGCATCCAAATCTGCCTCTATCTGTACATGGCTTGGAAATCTTTCTGGTTTCAGTATATCCAAATTACATTTCATGACAGAAGCATTTTTATTGACTGGAAAATAAGCACTGCAATATGGCTAGGGAGAGAAGCTGGTGACTTACGCTTTCCTCAAGATCTGCATTTCTGTTTCATTCCCCATTTAAAAAATATTGGCTTATCCCTTTGCTTTCATTAGTGAGTCTGCAGTTCTGTTTGTTTTTTGACCTTGGGGAGGTCTCTGGTGATGCCCACGATGCCACCCTGGATCTGCTGGCCCTTTGCAAACCTCTCTGTTGGCCAGGACAGGAGCACAGGCTGGGCTGGTTGTTGGATAAGTGGGGAATGGCAAAGCACTGGCAAAAGAGTGAAACTCTGAGGTTACATGCTCAAGAAAATCATCTGTGCGCAGAGATGTGGGTGAATAGTTACCCATAATAAGTGTCATAAGTTCAGCAGTATTATTTAAATGTGTCTGGTTATTGTTAACAGTGCAGCAGATACTCCAGAATAGTAGATTTTGGGTAGAGGCATTTTCTTTCACATAGGACTGCAAACCCTTTCTGTTAGATCTATCAAAACATACCAAAAAAAAAAAAAAAAAAAAAGAAAAAAAAAAAAGGATGGCTTCTGCAGGAAGAGTATTCCAGTGGAGTGGAGGAAGCAATAACAAACAGAGTTTATATTTTCTGTGTGGTTTTGTTATTCCAATCAAGAATCTCACATTTCATAAGCAATATAGTATCAGGAAGAAATTTAGAAAGATACAGTTTGATGCTCATTAGTAAAATATTATGTCAGTGAGTTATTTTGCTGATTCTAAAGTCCTGGCTTTCAAGATTTTTGTTTTGCATCTTTGATGAATGGTTATTTCCTCCTTTTGTAGCATGAATATTTTGTTCTAAATGATTCTTATTTATTCTATCTTCTTTTAAGTATATGTGCTGAGAATACAACTTCTGTGCTTAACCACTTCAATTGCAGGATATTCTAAGGGTGTAAGCAGCTTAAATCCAGTCCCCAAACTCCAGTTAAAGAATGGCTTTTAATTGTATACAGTATTTTAAAAATTCCATTACAACTTATAGGTATGCACGAATGTTAAGTATTTTATGTGAGTTGTATGTATTCTGTGAGTAAAATAGGAAGCAATTTGGGGTTGCACATATCACATATATTGAGGGGTCTCTGTACCCATTGCAAAAGCAAAAGAAGTCTTGCTTTTCAGATCCATTCTTATAATAATTTCAGCAACTGCAAGTTTTAAAGGTTGTTTTGAATAGTAGCACACAAAACTGAGGAGAATAAATACTTCTGAAACTGCTCCGAGCCCTGTTCCCAATCTCTGTTCCCGTATCGTTCCATCTGCAGGCTTGCTTAGAGACAAAAGATCATCAGCTGTGCTGGACTTCTGTGCTGGAAAAGGCATTTCACCGTAGGGCTTTTTCCAGCCCATAAATAATCTCCTTTGCTTCTTTCAATGCCCTTTCCAAAACTTATCATTCATCTTCAGATTTGGACTCCAGGACTCTGTATTCCCATACTGACCTTACCAGTGCTGCATACTGAATGATGTCACCTCCTTGTTCCCACTTACTGCTGTTATATTCATATATCCCCCAACCTTGTTTGTGCTTTTGCCCTCAGATTGTCTCAGGCTGAACAGTGGGGTTTGAATCAAGCAAGGAGGACTGTAACATCTCCTGCCCTTCCCCTGTAGCCATCAGCAGAGCTGTGGGCACTGCTCCAGGTCTGTCACACCAGGAGGGCAGACCTGTGTCAGGACCTCCAATTAGTTGTACCAGAGAGAACTTTTCTGGATGTGGCTTCTGATAGGTGGTCTGAGGTGTGTAACATCATATTTAGCTGTTTCAAAGCACAGTTTGCTTGAAAAGTGTCAGAGTTTTCACATTCTTCAGACTGTTCAGGAGAAACTGTGGCATCCTGATGTCAATGTTTGAGTGAGGCTCTTGGCTGTTCCAGTGCCCATGCTGAAGCTGCCAGAGGCAGCTTGGTGTGCCATGGCTTCTGTAGGCAGAGTTCAGACTTGAGCAAGGTGTGGAGATTTCTGAGACAGCTCCAAACAGTTTCAATCAGATCACAGGGTGCAGCACTCTGAAGTTATCCCTGTTTATAAGGATTTCCCCTCCCCTCCCTAAAGGATTGCGTTTAAATTTTCTGCTGATGTTTTCAGGTTCACATAACATAAACATAATTTTCCAATTTTTTTTTTTAATACTTCGTAGCTAGGGAACAAGATGGAGATCTTTATTATTGTAATTCCATGCATGTCTGAAGTCAGTTCCATTTAGGAATAAACTCAGTAACTCAGATTACAAAAGCAATCTGCTGTCTCAATAAGTATTGCCCTGCAAAGATCTAGAAAGCTTCTAGTTTGGCAAAGGACAGAAACAAACCCAGTTTGCTCTAACTATGAGACACTGCAGCTGGTGAATATGAATGGATGGTCATTAGTCATGTTTTCACAAGAACAGTGTCTCCTGCAAACACATAATAACTAACTCTTAAAATATAATCTCTTGGCACTTAGGACAAGTTAAAACTTTCACTACTTTGTTTTTAATACAAAACTAAAATTAATGCAGAAATTTATTTTGCTGAACATGTTTCCTTGCAGAGATTTTTTGCCTTGGGAATACAGATGCAAGAGCAGCTAGAGTCTGATCACACAGTGAAGACATTGCCAGCACCAAAGTGGTTCTTGGCACCAACCGAAAATGTAATGGGGATCCTTGAAGTGACTGAAGTACATCTCAGTGATACTTGGAAAATTAGTGTACATAAATAAGCATTAGTACATTTGCATCTCATTGATTCCATAAATAAATTCTTGGTCCCTCCAGTAACCTCTGTTCATAAATGCATATTGAGTAAAAAAAAAAACCAAACAAAAAACCCCAATTGTTCGTGTTTCATCATTCCTTGTTGCTCTGGATTAATTTTAAACAGTGTAAGCAATAGGAGCTCCATTACTCTTCCAGGAGGGAGCTGAACAGCTCCAGAATAGTTTCTCCCTGCTTGAAACTTGTTCTGATTCAGAATGTTCATTTTTGTCTTTTCACTCCATTTCTCCCAATAATGTCATAAATAATTAACCAGGTTGCATAAACGTTTAGTGATTCTTGTAAAGAATCTGGTAGTTCAGTGCTTAAGGCTCCATGTGACTGCCTCCTTTCTTTCATTTTTCTCTGAACTTCTCTAGTTTATTCATATTTTTCTGGTAATGACGTGGTCAGAATTTGATGCAGTATTCTGTCTTTTTTCCTGGAAAAAAGAACTTTTTCTAAATAGCAGGTGGCACATGGCTCAGATTTCTCAGTATTGAGATAGCAATGCGTGGCCTAAACCTACACGGTAACCTTGCAATCCAGTGGCTAAATATGTTAAAGGAAGAGATAGCTTTATTGTAATACTAATATTTGATTTATACTTGAATTTAAAGTATTTATCCTCTTGGAGGAGAATTTATATGTTTAAATCTTTCCTCCCTTTTCTCTTTACTACCAGTATCGACCAGAAAGGGAGTTGCTGCTAAGAGGATTTTGATGGCAAGCTCTTTTTTCTTAGAAGCATCACAACTAATACTGAAGGCATAGTTTTGCTTAGAAAAGCCCTCTCAACATATTAGAAGTTCTTGGGGCTTTTTCTCAAAGATTTTATGGATTTGCCTCTGATCAAAATTAGAGGCAGATGGTTCCTGTGGCTACAGACTGTAGTGGTTATCTGGATGTGGAAGATGTTGATTCAGTCACTGTTTTCTGATCCTTTATTATCCTCATCACGGGGCCGAAAACATAACTTTCATGCCACGTAGTTACCTAAGCTGTGGAAAGTTCAAGTTTGGTTCTCTAAGAAGTACCGAGTTATTGAAGCATTATTCAACTTGAACATTAGCTCTAGCAGCAAAACGTTAAGACTTGCTTTCTTTTGATCTCTACTTTTTCCTTTCCTCTAAGTCCCTCCTGCCCTCTCCTCCCAAGGCACGGCCATTATTTCATTGTTTGCAAGGCCTAAATGTGACCTGTTAATGCTGAGCTTCCTTTCTGTGCTCCGAATCACATAAAGTAGGCATTGAAATCTGGACCTCTCATTCTCTTAGCTGAATAACTTAGGGGCTTTTTGGAAGCAGGCAGCACTTCTTTCATGGTGAGCCCGCTCTCCTCTTGCTTTGTTAGCCTGTAACTCAGTTTTTCACAGTCCTTTCCTTCCCTCCTTTTGCTGTACTGAGGATTTTTTAGTTACTTTCTCTACAATTTACATATTTCTGTTGTAACTTTTAAAAAAAAATCTTTTAGTGAAAGTGTGCATAATGCTTTAGGACTGTACAGTCTACCACTTAAATTAACAGGTTAGCACAGAAATAGTTACTGAAGTTATATTTCCCTTCTGTTGAAAATTATATATACTTTTTTTTTTTAATTTTTTTTTCTTTTTTTTGTTCGAGGCTTTTTTGAGTCCTCCAGAACTTGCTCTCAGAATTACTGCTCGAGTCAAGGGGACTGTAATGCCCAGAGGAACTATTCATGCCTCAGATTGATTTGGAGCTTTGCAAATCCCAGCCCTATCACAGTATTTTCACAACAGCTAACTAATGCTGCTGGTAATGTTAGCTTTTATCTTTTAATATGAGCACTTTCATAATCACCAACATTTTACCTATTTCTTTCAATCAGCAGAAATATTTTGGGGTTTTAGGTTTGGGGATTTTTTGAAAGTAGACCTTTTCCTTAAATATCTGCATCCAGAGAGGTGAGAAGAGGCATGAAATCTTGTTAAAGTTCTATAGGACTCAGGTGATCTGGATTTTGGCAGAATTGGCCAAGTTACCTTTGCCTTCCAGGCAGCAGTTTATTTAGTAGCTGAGGAAGAGTGGATTTACTTGACTGTTAGTTATCCACTTCATGGCAATTTTTTTGTTGGATAAAAAAAATAAATGTTTGGAGCATCTTACTTCATTGTTTTCTGCTTTTTATGGTGTTTCTATTATATTGACTAAATAAATCTACAAAAGTATTCTCTGTGTTTTCCTTGAAGTTGAGGATTTACTTCTATTGCATAATGTTTGTGCCTCACACAGTAGCAAAGGCAGAATACCACCACATACTCTTGTTAAACAGCCTAGATGCATTTTCCTTACTTGTCTTTATTATGTTTTACTTCTAGAAACAAATATCATAGCCTTTCATTTTAAAATAGTATTTCTTAATTTTAAATAACTGCCTTAAAAGCTTCCCCCTACATGTGAGCCATTAGGACAGGGAAGGGCAGTGTGGGGTGAGGGTGGGTTGAGGTGTATGACTGTATTGAGATGAGGTCAAACGGATCTGGAAGCCGTAAATTCGGAAGGTGAGCAGGGTGTGCTCCAGGACTGATCCCTGTCCACTAGATGCCACTATTACTACTCTGAAACGGAAATAACCAAGGACCACTGAGGAAAATAACCAAGAGATAAGCAAAACAAAATGACAAAAAGGTTTTAAAGTTGAGCAGGGGGAGGTTGCCCCTTGGAAGGCTGCTCTCTGTGGAGCACCACAGGGATGCAGTGCAGCTCCCCCTGATTGCAAACAGCAGCTTTTCTGCTCAGCCTCTGCAGGGAGATTGGGGAGGATTTGCTGTTTGGAAGCTTTGGACTTACATTTGCAAAACATTTGTATGAGAAATGATGCTGTAGAAGCCAGTGTTGCTCTATCTGTATAATCTCTTCCTTACTTGCAAAGTGAATATAAAAGTAAGTGTATAAATTATGAACAAATATTTTTAAATAGATGGAATATTAAAAATACGTTGTTTGCTGAAGAGCATACTTGTAAATGTTGAATGTGGACTTGTGGACTATATCTTTTGAAATAAGCCTCCTGGAATACAATTTAACGTCCTCTTCAAGGAATAGGAACATTTAATCTTTTTTTTTTTTTTTTCAGTTTTTGAAAAGGGATTTTGAAAGCAAACTTGATACTATGGGAAAGAGCAAGGAGAGAAGAGTAAAATACTGTAACAATCTCCTTCATACTTCCTAAAACGTTTAACATCCGTGACCTTGAAGTTCACGATCATGAGACTTTTGAGATGCAAATATTATGCTTCCCGTTGGAAAAGGATTTAATCTCTGCAGTAGGCAACTCAGGCTCTAACTGTGGGTTATAACATTGACATTTTTACTAGTCCTGGACCTTACAGAACCTTAAACCACTAGCTGGGGGAAGGAGTGTGAAGTGGTGGCCATATTCAGTGAGAAGAAAGGAATCTTTTCTTACAGAAGGTTAGGTTGCTGAAGAATGATGCCCATTGAAAACTCTGCAGAAACATTAGAGGAGTTTCTCTGGTTAACTTCAAAAGCACAAATGATGCAGTCAAAGGTGGCAGAAGTTGCCTTTGGCACCACTGGGTCCGTGGGCTTGTTTACATCACAACACAGGAACAAAGCACAAGGACTGGGCTGTGGGGCAAAACTTAAGTTTTATACAAAACTCTACTTCATAATTTTTTAACAATTGCCAGGTAATTAGGGCAAGGAAGCTGAAACATCGGTTGGCCCACGCATGTGAGTGCTGACACTGGAGAGCTGCTTCCTTTCTGGCTGCTGCAGGAAGTTTGAAGAGCAGAAGAACCAGGTGCTTCAAAGCATCTGCTTGAAGGCTCCTTGCAAAGGTCACTAGTCAGTACCATGTGAAAATTTCACTGCATGTAGATCTAAATAATTAATTACTGCACAGCACAATCTTTTAATTTACATATATCAAGCTTTCAGCTGCCTGCAGACAAACTCCGGTATCTCTACCAGTCTTTCCACCTTTGCTGAGTAGCAAAAGACACTCAACATGAACTCATTATTTTTTTTGCTGGTACTATTCAAAACTGTGCTACATTTTGGATACATCTTAGTTTTAATCACCAGATTAGCCATACTTAGTAGTTCCAGGATGGGATATATTTCTCTTGCCAAGGACAGCTTATTATGCACAGATTTTTTTATTTTTTTTTGAGGAAACTGCCCAAAAAGAATTTAACGAATCATCTTCCCACAAATAGTGTTGCCTTCAAGGTGAAAGTTGTCACTTAGCACAAGTTTCCAAAGATTTTTTAGTACCTCTTCAGCACTTGATGCACGTCTCCTGTACCATGTGAACATGCTGGTGCAATCAACTCTTCAAAACTGTTTCAGACTAGGTTTTTGTGCTCCCTTTTTACATGATTCAGTACCTGGATGTCAATCATGAATGTAATGTGGTACTTCCTCAGTAGGTAATAGAGGTCATAAATATGCACTAATTCATAACAAATGGGCAATAATAATGAATAATGATGGGTGTTTTCCATTTTCTTCTAAATATCTCTCAACAATCAGCCTTCCAGAACTTGTGTTTTGACTTGCTCATGGTTTGATCTATCAGGTGCAATTTTTTCACTGAAAGTTGATAAATATTCAGTGTAAATACATATACCATGCTCCAGGGTGTTGTTTTTAATACAAGCTATCTGACTCTATTTGAGATCTTACTGGGCACCTGAGTAACAGTAAATTTGTGTCTTTTAATCTTAGCATCTAACTTTTTAATATATGGATATTTGTCAACATTCAAGATTTTAAATAAAAGCTTGTGAAAGTTTATGTTTGATTTCTATTAAACCTATCAGCAAAATAGCCAAATGGATAAAGAAGCATTTCACTGTTTCCTTGGGTATATGGATATATTATTCTTCTGTTCTGATCTCTTTGAAAACAAATGTAGCAGCTCTCTAAAAGCCAACATGAGCCTGCTGTTAATGCAGATTTTTCCAGGTCTAAATATAACTTTTAAGACATTATTATGGAAATTTCTACTTTTCACTGACAGCAAATGGTAACACTTTAATAGCGACCATATGTCTGTATTGATCAGCCTCAACCTTCCCTCATTCTGGGCGTGTGAAAAGTGCAGATGTCCTTTGCATGTTCTGTTCCCTCTCCTGACGCAACTTTAATGGAAGTTCAGGATGAACAAACTCTGAGCAGATATAGACATACAGAGTATGGTGTTATTAAAACATCCCTCAGGCTTTGAACTTCTTCTTCTCTGATACATCTACTGTAAAATCTGGGAGCTTTTCCACTTTCCTTTTTTGCTTTATGCCCAGCTTTGGGCATTTCTCTCAGTTTGATGCCAAGTGGGTGCACAACAGGGTCCAGGAAGATGCACCATGTACTGACTTTCTGAAAATACCACAGAGACTGGGATAGTTCATGTCAGAATAAACTGGGCATTTTAAATATTAGCTGTAATTTAAGTAAAAATGAGCTTTGTGCTGGATCTAAGCCATTTCCAATGCAACATCTGCCATTTACATTTCTTGAAAGAAAAAGCGGCACCTTTGACAATCTTTTCTTGGTAAAAAGTCTCTCTCTTGCCTTTCTTCCCCTGCAATCTCTGTAATTGTAAGGAAGTTTATTTGAAAAACACCCTAAAAATTTAATGCCCAACCTCAATTTATTTTTTTAGAATTTATAGCTTGCCATAGAAACCTTATTAATTAAGAAAAAAAGCAAAAAAGCCAAAACACACGCAAAACCAAACAAACCTACCCCAACCAAAAAAAAAAAAAAAAGCTCCAAACAGAAAAATCTGGGAAAATTCCTACTTTTTTAGAAAAAGCAGCTGAACTATGAAATGTATTATTTGCACGACTCCAGTCCAACTGTAATCCCAGTGACAAAGATCCTCTGTATTTTAGAGCTGGTATTTGCCAACCACTCCTTGGGGCATTCTGCTCTCGCTCCGCTCTCCTTGTGCTGCATTTAGCAGAGCCGAGCGCTATTTGTGGTTGCAGTCTCTCCAAAGCTTATTATGCCCATATTTCACGTACAAAAGCCAAAGTAACTTGCAGTTTCTCCCTAAGCAGTCCCAGTGTTTTTGGATAGATTGTGTAATGCAGCTCCGGCTCATGTGCTAATTGTTAATTTTAGAATTTAAATGGGTTTTGTTCTATTCAAAGGAAGTAGGCTAAAGGTTTCTGAAAACTCTGAGTTTAGGAAAATGGTTTGGTCTCTTTTAGAGTTTGTGAGTGAATTAGCTTTTGCATCCATGGAGATATCCTTAAATGGTACTTAATATAAAAAACTTTAATTTTTACTGAATGTGTATGCTCTTCTGGACTCTAACATAACATTAGAATGATTTTAAGGGACTTTATCTCTTAAAAAAAGCATGGAATATTAGTTGGTTATATAAACATAGATTTTGTGCTAATTGTTTGTAACCAGTAATGGTGGTATTCCAAACTAGAGCTGGCTATTTCAGGTTATGTTTCATTCTGAACAGTCTTGTTCCTAAACACTGAAATGTTCTTCTGTTCCTTTCTGAATCAGAACGTTATTTCTGTTATCCATCCATTTACAAGTTGACTGATATTTATATACTTTACTTATTTTCAACTGCAACAGGTTTTTAAACAGAGACGAATATTTTAATCTGCTGTTAGGCTGCTTTTCACATTACATGTCAGAAAACCAAACCATATCTGTCTATGTGGTTTCCAAATTAAACCTAGTTTCCAATAGCAAAATTAGATTCAGATGTAGGGTTTTAATTTGGATTAACTTAATTTGGCAGTTGTAAGTGACAGGAGGATTGGAAAGGCAAAGAAAGAAAAGTTGGCTAATTTCAATGAAGTATTTGTGTTTAACGGTGAGGGCTAATAATGCCCTTTTTCTGCATCCTGGTTTGGTTTATTTTATTTTATACCATTATTTGTGTTTAGTGAACAGCTGGGCCAGTAGTTCCCATTTGTAGTCTTTTAGCTCTGTGAAGTAGCACAGAAAGTAATGGACATTTGCAAATTAATGCTTACCCTTATTTTCTCCTCATCTGATGTAGTTCTGCTTTTGGAGCATAGATGTAATATCAGAGCAGAAGTAATTACTGTGTTAAAACTAGGATTGCAGTAGAATATTTTGCTAATTAAACTTGTTGCATTTAAATTGCTTCCTTTGGATCACTATATAGAAGAGAACTATTTTGAACAATAAATGAAACCACTTTCTTTCTCAGAGACCCAGAATTGCAGATGGTCAGATTGTATGTGAAGCACCTAGACTCTGAATTAGGCTTTTGTATGAAAGGGAGAAAGGTAATTTGAATGTTTGAACTCCCTGTTCCTCCCGCACATACACAGGAAGCTTGCCTCAAAATGAACAATTCTCTAAATAAAGACTAATAAGAAGCTAAATTAATTAGAAGGTGTGATTTGAAAAGACATTGATGAGAAGAGTCTGTCATTTCAGACAAATGGAATGGAGCTAAATAAATTAGGCCACATTAATATCTCATTGTTCTGTGAGGAGCTTTCTTTTATTGCATTCATTAGAGGGTACTTCTTGAAATGAGCCTTTACTAGCCATTATGGATTCAGTTCTCATTTACCAATGCCTAACACACAGCTCCTGCATTAAAAATGTTTCAGCAAATCCACATAGTTTCTGCAAATTAATATTTATATTTCTGGATGCTGCACTTTTCATCTGCAACATAGTAGGCATTGAACATTAAGGTTTTCTCTCACTGAATTGTCAGTAAAGAAATCTTACATCTAAAGATTTGGGAAGAAGTAGTCTGAAAATACTTTATAAAATAAACTGTATGCCTAACTCATACAATAGAATATTCCTCCAACTAATATTCTTTCCAGTATTTATTTATTTTGATAGAAAATATCCCATCTCATGACTTCAGTGGTCCTTTGATAGCTTTTTTAAGTGACTTTTAAAAGGTTTCTTCAGTATATAATTAGGATACATTGGAAATGCGCATCTCATCATGCTGTTCTTCCTCTCAGAAAACGAAATGTGTATTTTTCCTTTTCTTTCTTCTCTTTCCTGCAGATGGAATCTTTGGGAGATGTCAGCGAGTGCCAGTAATAGACATCTATAAATATGACATTTCAGCCCCTGTTCTGCAGCACCTGAGGATCCTCCTGGAGCAGCTCTCACACAGAGGTACAGTCAAAACTCGAGAGAGGGGTTAGATGCACCGGGTGTTACAATTATTTGTGCTCCCTCTGAGGTGATGTCTCCAGAAGTTTTTGAGCACATTTGTGTTTCAGCCCTGCTGGTGCAGACTTTATAAAGTAAAAAGCCTTTGGACTCACTGAATCTGCCAGGAAAACCTGGGGAGACAATTCCAAGAGAGGTGCTTCCTCCCTTGGTAGCTCATGTCTGTGACTGACATTATACTCGAAAATGTTAGCATCCATGAATGTTGGTGACACATAAATAAATCAGCAGGGAAGAAAAAATAGTTTGCCATGTATACTTTTGCACCACAGCATGTTTTAGGGTGCATGGGCGGAAACCACAAAACTTCCAGCTAGCTGGAAACACTTCTTAACTTCTTAATGAATTCAGATAAATAAAACTGCTCTGATTTCATTACCAGCTGCAGCTGGCCTGTTTCTTTTAATTTTTGTTCACCTTTCCAGTGTTAATCTCTCTGCTCTTTCCAAAGCCAGAAAGGATTTCCTAGCTTTTGAATGGCATAACTTGAACTAACAGATCAAAATTTGAATAAAGTGAAAGCCAGTAATGTGAACAAACCTTCAAAATACATGAAATAAACATCTCTTGTAGACAGCCACAGGACCAAGGTGTTTTTGTAATCCAAATTATTCCAAGAATATTGTTGGAATGTTTAATTTTGCACTTGCATCATCTGTGTGGATGTTTGTACCTAAATATTTTCCAATCATAATCTCAATGGCATAGTAATATTGTATTAGCATGATGCTAGTTTAATCATGAGAAAAAATTGGTTTCTCAGAAGTTTGTGACTTTTCTTAGAGACTGCATTTCTAGTTTGGGCACCACTCATTTAGAGCATTTAAAAATTTCCCAGGGATTTATTTGCTTTCCAGCAGCCCATTCAAATGAGACAAACTCAGCAAAACTTGATTGTAGTAGCTCCTGGCTGATTAACAGTTACATGTGAATAGTACTTGTGGCTCTTCCTCTTGTCATTTTCTAAAGGCTAAGTAATGCAAGCAAAGTTATGAAAATACTCTGTTGTCAGGGCAACATTGTGTAAGTGAAAAAACTTCTATCTGGGCTCTTTGAATTTAGTGAGGAAGGCAAGAGGGGACACATTCATCACATTAAGTCACCTAAATTGATACTTGAAGTGATCACACATGCATGGACAGGCAGCAGTCATTTCCCTCACCTGGATAGACATCAGGTTTCCTATGTAAATCTCCCTGAGGTGAGAGAGCTGCAGGAGCCTGGTGTCCTTCTGAAGGGAGCACCCAGAGGGGGTGGGATACCCCAGGCCTTCTCAAAGGGCGCTGATCTGCCTCCATCGCCCTGCCTGCTGTAACATTCTGGTCAGTTCAGTGGAATTGGTGTGACCTTCCCCTACTAAGTGCTCCTCTGGTCAATAAACCAACCTTTCCTAGGACCTTTGTAATCCTCAACACACCTCCCTGGATGTAGTTGCTGCAGGAAACTGCAGTATGCGTCTTTTAAGGAAAGTTGGACATTGAAATTTGGTCTTGTCTCATACTTTTGTCATAGCAGGAAAATGACAAGGAATACATAGATTGAGACCACGGTGGAGAATAAAGGGCTTTTGCTTTTATCTTGTTTTGCTTGTGACATTTAGAGGTGCACACACAAATGCGTATATTCTTTGAACTGATACAAAACTTCTGCAAGTTATTTTTGTGGCCTGTAGGTATCCCAGTGAAGGGAATCTTAAATATATGTGTGAAACATAACAGAATGCTGAAATGCTCTTGCTCAAATAATTGCTGTGATAAAATCACTTTTTTTTTTCCTTTTACCCTTTTTTACGCAAATTTTATTTGGTGGGGACAGAAATATTAATTTTTTTGGAGGTCTTATTTCCTTTATTTATGTGATACTCCATTCTTCTCGTTATCTCCAAAGGACTACTGTCTAGCTTAACTTGTTGGTGTCTATCTTCCCTGGACTGCATCTATTCTCTCCTTTTTTGTAAACAGCAGGACAATTTCCTTTTTAAAGACTCTATAGTAGGTCTCATGATTAGTAAAAATTTTAGTAATGTCTGTGTTAAAACCCTTTCTATTTTTATTATATGTATATACAGTTAAGGACCAGATATTCTGAGGGTTATTAGCTTGCTTGGTCTTCTAGGTTGTTATTTATTTAGTTTTCTAATGTGCCTTGATTTTTGTTTCCTTCCTGATGTCTTCTTGCAGAATTACTAAGATTTTCCCCCATCACAGCAGTAGTCTGCTGACATCTACTTACATAGAATTAAAAAAAAAAATCAATAGAAAATCTTGTAAAATGTACATTTTCTTTCTTCCCTATTTGCCGATTGCTTGTAAGTAAGTGGTGCCTATGTTTGAATCATGGCCCAAATGGAAGAGTGTGTGGTGAGATGTATAAAACAAAGGACAATGTGATGTGAATAGCAAATAGAATTTGTGACTGCCAACTCAAAATATTTACTACAATGGGGAAGAATAGGACAGAGGCTAGCTGAGTGACACACCTGATGATAATCTGTTTAATAAAGGGCTGACTAAAATTGAATTCAGGTTTCATAATGATACAGTTTTTATGTCTTCTTTACACATTGAGTCTATCTTTGTCTACTCTATCTACTGGTAGATTGATGGTAGAAATGAATGCCTTGGAATATTAGATAGTTCCCTACAAAAAAATGATCTGTTAGCATTCAAATACCCTTGCTCATGTAATTTTCACTCACAGTGTCCTTGAGTCAGTCAAACCCTCATGAAGATTTTCTGAAGCTTCAGTGTTTATAAAAGTGACTGTCTCTATGGGAAAGATCCTTCTCACAGTCACTGAAACATGACAAATCGCTTTCTGAAGCTGATGGTGCTATATATAATAATTTGTAATAATTTATGAGGAATCGAAACATTTCTCACTGTCTGATAAACAGGACAGTCAAAAGGATGCTGTAAAGATGGGACTGAATTATTGGACATGAAGGAAGTATCAGCATAGAGGGGTGAATGAGTAGAAACGGAAGGATAGGGAAATACTTATCCCTGGGGTTGGTCGTCTGCATCGTCCTGTCCATCTTGGAAGAAGATACTTTTTGGAGTATACAACAACGAGAAATCATGTGTGCTATGGCTGAGCTAAAATGAAGAAAATACTTTTTTTCTCTTTTTTTTACTTAAGTGCATAAAATCCATTGTAACATTTTTTGTTTTCTTCTTGTCCTGACAGTAGTCCCATTTACATTGTAAAGGCAAAGTATTTGCTGGAATAAGATTCTTAACATGACTGTGGAAACAGTTTCACATTGATTATTGACCTGTAAACCAGAGCCATGAAAAATGAGATAACAGAGCTAAGCATGGGACATTATAACTCAAGCATGAAGCATAAATAGTACTTGAAATACCACCATAGGCAATAATAAAGGAGAGCAGTAGTATTTTTCAACTTGTATACTCCAAGAGGCATTTACATGTGTTCCATGGAATGATTTCTAACCACTGGTTAGAAATAGGACCCTGAGAACGTGGTACTAACTCTGAACGTGCAGCTGCCACAGCAATGAGCATTCCCTGACGTAGGAACTCGGAGGTGAAGGCTGAAGGACACACTTCCTGAAAAACCGCAGAACCGGGGGATTTGCTCAGGGTCACAACAAATGTCCATCTGACTTAGGATTCTGCCTCTGGGAGAGGGCACTGCATGTTTAGGGGAAAAAATGTGGTAAGAGTCCAAGCACAGACAAGCATTTTGCAGCGTTCGTGCCTTCTCAGCGTTATGTCCTTGGTGTCGTGTGGTTCTCCGGAGCTGGAAGTCATGTTTTTGTGTTTGCTGCATGCTCTGTGGATGCTGTTCCTAGCACAGCTTGACAGGACACTGTGTATTAGAAACAAAGCATGTTAGACTAAAAATCAGTATTTAATCTTCTGTTTTAGTCAAGATGCAACTGAATTACATCTATTTCCACTTTACTGCAGGAAATGTGCAGTGTGACTGTTTGAAAAACAGATTAGTTGTAATTTTTTTTTAATATATTTTTATATGAGTTGGAGTCATTCCTAAATAAAACTTCATTATGCTTGCTGCTGCTTAATTTTTGCAATGACACCTTGTTCAAAATGATGCTTTCAAAGAAAGCAGTTTATTTCAGTCTATAAAGAAGAAAGTCCTGCTTGAAATATTCAGATATTGACAGTAATATTAAGGGAACCAAAAAGAGTAGGATATGCTTTAAAATTCATGTAGCTTAAGTCAGCAAGAAATTCTGGAGAGATTCATGGGCTATGGAAATAGGCAACATATTTACAGACTGTTTGAAAAAAATAGCCGTTTTTCCCTCTTATTTGCTTTCTTTGCAACCCAGGAAGCTCTTGACAGGGAGAAAAAATAATCTGTCTTAAATTAATTCTAAGCAGTTAAGTGTAAGGTGATTAATATAACTTTGCTAGAAATAATTTTATACTCTTACAGCAAACTTGTTAAAAAAACTGAAATGATTTACAATCAGTTAACTTGAAAATTGATATCGATGTGACTTGTCACATATAGCTTGTGAATTACAAAAGGGTTGCTAAATATTTCTTTCAGTCAGGACTATTTTTCAAGAAAAAGTATAATTTTTTACTGCAGGAAAGGTAAGAGTTGAAAGTAAGCCTTTAAAAGCTCAGTTTTGAAATAAACTTAAAAAGAATAATGCAGTTCTTGCACATATTTGTGAGGTGATTATCACATCATTATGGAGGAACACAGAAAGCTGAAACCTGGAGAGGTAGGAGAAAGCAGGTTTTGCTTTAAATTGAAATATTGATATAAATGAAGGCAAACTCTCCTTTTGGCAGAGAGCAGTGTGTTTACATCTAATTTCCTGGGCATCAGCCTGTTCCAGACATCTGTCTGTGGAGCAAATTCTCCTAGATGGCTGCTGAAGCCAGGAATTGAAGCATAAGTCCCATGATGAGCTACACCGGAGGAACTCAGCTGGGACTGGACTTATTTACCTTCTCCTGGTATCACTGTCACGCTGCCTTGACTTTTTGGCTCAATGGACAAAAATGTGCTGAAAAGGTCGCAAAAAATTCCTGCGTTTGTTAAGTGCTGAAGCACCACTGGCATTTTTTGGTCTTCAAAGACATGAATGGAAGTTCAGAAAAGAATGTGTTTCAGAAAAAGCAAAAAGATTTATTTATAAAGCAGCAGATTCTGTTTTAAACACCCTTGTGTTACACAGCACAGAACCAAAAACACAGTTTTTTTTTGTTTTGGTTTGTTTTTTTGTTTTGGTTTGGTTTTGGTTGTTTTGTTGGATTTTGTTGGTTTTTGTTTGTTTGTTTTTATTTTGTGCTTTTTCTTTTGGTTCTTTGTATGGCTGCTCTGCTTACCAGGCATAATTTGACATGGCATTGACTTGTCAGATACCATATAATATAGTTGTGAAAAATGTTTTTTTCAGAAAATTGGTATTTATGAAGAATGCATTGGAATTGCAAAAAAATATTATAGGAGTGAAACAGATTCCATGTATCCTGGGAAAGACATTAAAAAGTACAGAGGAAAGCTTTTAAAAATATATATATAGTGTTTTATCTGCATCCACAACAGCATTGTGTAAAGCTTTTTCATTTTGCATCATTTGAATCTTACTTTTTTTTTGGAAGATATATGAGTCATCCCAATAGCACTACATTTCTTTTGTTTAAAAAGAATGATCAATCAGATCTTTTATTTGTGTTTTTGATAAAATAACACATTAACTAATATGTTTGATAGAAAGGAGAAAAGGTCTGCGTGTCTCCTTTGTGTCATGTTTCCATCAACTAGCAGCGACAATTGCCAACTGCGATCACCATGTATCGAACTCTTTGTGGCCCACATAACTTTACAGCTCTTCTTCCAAAGAAAACTTAGAGATTGGTGATAATATAATGCAAATACCTAAGGCTGCCAATCAATTCCTGCCTTGCTTCCTTTGTTTTGAAGATCTGTATGGCACCTCATGGATTTTAACCTTTGCATTACTGTCTTGTCTATGCTGGCTCTTTTGCAATTTTTTCTCTTTCTGATCTTTGAAAATTGGGGACTCTCTGTTTTTTCCCTCTGTGGAAGAAGCTGCAGCTGTCTCTTCTTTTTCCTGTTGGATTTCCCTGAGCGAGCTCAACAGGCATCCTCTGGTTGGTTCTCACCATTGGGTTGAGCAGCAGCTCAGCAGCTGGAAGTCTTTGTATTTGGGATGTTCATGAATGTATCCCTCTGTTAACGATGTCACAGGCAGCTCTGAACTTCATTCTTATCCTCTTAGGTAATTTTAAAAAATTCACCCCTTCCACAGGACCATCGGTCCAGGAAAACACTGGGCTTGAAGTGATATAGGTGCATAGTATGTTTTTAAAACACACTTGAAAATGCATCAATCAAATTGCAGCTCATTATCAGTTGTTCCCACACTTGGAATGTCAGCAAGTCTCAATTCAAGCATGAGATTACTTCTTTAGCTGCTATATTCTCTAATAACACCACTTTTGGAAACTGTGAATAACAATATAGCATATCCAAACTAATTATGCCATTTTGTACCATTAATCCGTAATTATAGCCCATTTACATATTCAACATGAGACTGTTTTTTTATCATTGCACTACCAGTGCTTTCTTCATGACTTGTTTATTACTTGGGAATATTTTCATTTTCTATTTCTATATGCATTGCATTTCCTTATCTGCAGTTCTAATCTATCTACATGGCCTCATGTTCTTTTAAGATATCAACTCTTAATGGCACCCAATGTGTGACATATTTTTTAAAGTTTTTTAAGAGGTACTCTAAATTCTGAAACTTTTGGGCTTATTTCTCAAAATCATGATTTTAATTTAATTATACAAAACCTCAGTGGGTTGATTGTGTCCCTCACACAGTTATGATAAGATTGAAGCTTTACTTTGTTTCAGTAACAAGCGTGAACTCCCACAAAAGTTCTTTTTTCCGTTCTCTGTAAAAAAAAGTGTGTGTGTATATATAGATGTATATATATATATATAATAGGTTGATATATATATATGTTGGTGGCTTTTCATTTTCCACTTAAGGTGTTTTTGTTCTTACCTCATGGCTGTGGCCGAATGCTTCTGGCAAATGTAACAGTTTTCTGAAAAGGCTGAGTAATGTTAAATCTCTTAAAATTTTACTCTTGCTTTTTTCATGCTGATTCTTGGCATATACTCACTACATTTCAGGCTTCCTCTTCTGTGTTGTTTTGCCTGTACATGGATAGACAGAGCAGTTCATGGTAATAAAATTGTATCACCCTTCCAACACTTTCCACTGCTCGGGGTTTTCTTTACAGCTTCTTCTAATTTTAAAACAGCGGAAAAAAAAAGTTTCCTTCCATTTTTAGTTTTATTCCTGTTGTTGTCCGTTTCTAATTAAATATTGCACAGACCTGCACTACATTTTTAGCTAAATTATCTCCAGTCTTTTAGGAAGTCACTGAATGTTCTTCCTGCTTGACTTAGCATATGTCATGCATGCAACTATTAAACTACTTTTTTCTTTACCCCAATTTGATGTTTATGAGGTTTTTTTGAATTCTGTATTGTCACATTTCTTTAACATGATTAGATAATTGATTTTCTGTTCCTTATTTTACCTGTGAGCTGCTCAACAACACAAAACCTCTGACCTGGAGAGAAAGTGTAAGGCTGCTGAATCACAATATTTTAGAAACTTAACTTTTCTGTTACTTTTATTTTTATGTGGCTCTTTTGAACAGCTAAAACACCTGCCTGAGCATCCTCTAATTTTTTTTTATACATTCCTAGAAAGCTGTGTTGAGTCTTTAGATGTCCCTTCATCCTTTCTTCAGTAGAGAGAGTAATGAAATGGAAAGACTTTAGCTTAAGTTCCAGCTCAGCTTTTTCTAATTGCAGATGAATTTCAAGTCTTTCCAGATAAATTCTAACTGAGCAGTGTTCACTTCTGATAATGTTATGGTTACTGACATTCAATATAGTGTTAAACATTGAGCTATTTATTTTTTTTTTAATTATTAGGTTTTAGCAGGTATCCAGCTCATAGTCACATTCATGATGTTGGAAGGATTTAATACCAGCTAATACTGCAAAACAGTGCAAAATACCCTCCTAATTCAAAATGCTACATGGTCAATAGGTCAGTTATTTTGTTCACTCACATACCTTTTCTCTTTACAATTCTCCATGATAAAGGTCTGTTCTCTGTAAAATTCCAGGTTTCCCATTTGATCAGCCATGTAAAAGGCAAGTTTTAAAGGTTTGGAGGATTCCTCTTTAAATAATAATATTTAGAATCTTCAAACATATTTGATAGTCATCATCCATAAATTTCTAACCTGATAGGCTGATTATATTTATCCTCATTTCAGAAAAAGCTTTACGTATCCTAACTGTAATGAGTATCCTCATGCACTGGAAGTATTTGGTAAGGTCAGTTCTATGTGACTTTTAGGCCAGGCTGCTCCCAGTAGAAAAAGAAACAGAGATTAAAAAATTAATTAAGTTAAAAATTGTTCACCTTAACACTCCATAAAATATTTATGGATACTAAATACTTTTACAGAAGTTAGAAATGAATTTTAAACAGTTTTGAAATAGAAGAATAGTTTAACTCTCCACCTAATGAAAAAATAATAATTAAGTCAATCAGCCCTACATAGGAAGAAAATCATATTATCCTATATTTTGGGTTATGATGGCTCTGAGATTACCAACAATCTTCATTGAAAACTGCAAGACTGGGCATTAGCATGTGTTTGCATATATGTGGGAGAGAAAATGGTAAAATATTCTTCCCTCTTGTTCCATCAAAGTGAACTTTGTTGAGACATTGCCTGCAGGTTTGAGGAGAGGGCAGTCAATGCTCAGAAACCAAGACACTAAATTTTAGTTTAAAATTGAAATGTTCATCAACACTGAAAACTTCTTACTACCGATCTTATTAACCTGTGAGGTAATTCCACCAGTCAATAAATAGAAATGGAATGTGGCCCTCAGTGGCAGTCGCTTAAACTGAGAGAATTTTCTTTAAGCTGAGAATAACCTTAGAAAGACTGGATACCAAATTCAATTCAGGAATGAGAAAAATACTCTTGAACCCATCTTGTGATAACTCAGCTTTTTCTCCCTTGTGGGCAGTGTGAAACCTGTCTGCTTTTAAATTTTAATTAAAACTTAGATTAGTTATGATCATCTAATCTTTCCTTTGCACTGCAGTGTCTGATCACTGTGTATAAGTATCCAAAGTTTAATCTGCTTCTGGTCCTCCCAGATTTGAAGTCTAATTAAGTGCTCAACTTTAGTACTTAGTATATAAGAAATCCCACTTAATGTTTTGATAAGATTTTAGATAAAATTGGTCATTTACCTGTTCTGCTGAAATATTTCTGGATAATTTTATTATTTTGTCTTTCCAGCTGCATTGATCTCCTTTAGGAACCAACAGATTTCCTTCCTGCATTATGCTAAAATATTTATTTGAAGGTTTGTCCTACCATTGATAGTAAGGCATTACTGGCATCATACTGGGATGTCTTAAAGACATTCCTTCTGTACCAAAAGTAGTATCTAAAAATATGTGAACATAAAAACATTGGTTCTAGGGCTAGTGGTTCATTGTTTGTAAAATCCACTCTATTTTTCTCCCAGGTTCTCCCATGGTGACTGAACAAGATGTGCAGATATCTCTGTTATTTCTTGCACATGACTTTGCCCTTCTCTCTGTTGGCCTGGTCTTTACTTTTCTTCTGTAATCCTTCACCTCATCCCAGGTTCCTTGTGACTAATTGCCTTCCTTTGAACTTTGGGAAGACATCACATTCCTGTCTTATTCTTGGGCCAGCAGCTAATCATCACGGGAAGCTGTAGCACAAAGCCTTCTGTTCCCAGTGAAGGAAGTAGATCTTTTCCCTTATTCCAGCTTGCTCAATGTGCGGGCAGGTGATCCACATTCTGTTCCAGCAGATGTTAAATGGATGGAGGTGTTATTTCAACTGTTCTTAGCAACTTTGTTGAAAGCAGGCATACGTTTGCTCTGTGGGGGCCAGCTTGACTCTGTATAAATACTTAGAGGTTGTCAATTTGTGAAACTGTTAATCTTCCACCTCTTCACTTCCCATCCCACTCCCCCCACCACATCCCCTTCCCATTTTCCCTGCCATGTCCCATCCTGTTCTTCATGACAGTGACTTCTAAGATGGTTCTTGAAGGACTTTGCCAGCCTGGCTTGGCTCTGCAGCTGCTGCACCCAAACTGAGCTCCCATGGTGTGGATGGCCCCAGCTCACCCAGGCCCCTGCAGCCTCTCTCTCCTGGGGCTCTTTATAAAGAGGAGAGAAACAGGTGCTTTTAGTGCCTAAAAGGGTGTAAATTCAGACAATGATGGAGCGAATCACATCCTCGATTTCACTGACCATATTGCTTTAGCTGTCCATCGATTGGGGAGTCCCTGGCTGATTCCCTCCATCTTTCATTTAGTCATGTAAATTTTGTCCTTTAAGTCTCACTGAATGCAGTGTTTAAGTTCAGCCATGTTCCAGACCCTGTGGACAGGTGTTTAGAGGAATTCACGTCTACTCTAAGGATAAGTAGCTTTTGGGTACAGCTTTAATAGTCTTATTCAGACTGAACAGAACCTGAGAAACAATTTCAAATTTCCCCTGCCAGGGTCACTGAAAAGAAAGATCAACTTTGCTGCAGCTTGCCCTGGCCCTTACTCTTGCAACATTTTAATTATTTTTCTGAAATCCTCTGGGCTCTCATTAGTTATCCATGTAGCACCATAAACTAATCAGTGCTCAAATTCTGCCCTTTGTTGAATAGCAAGGGCTCAGGCAATTTCCAATCCTGATGTGTTATTTTTGCATAAACTTCTTTGTTCAACCTATGCTGGAATATATCCTGGTTTTATCTTGAACTTCAGTGGGACATATCATGGTACGGGTCCTTGCTGGACAACTGATGGTATGAATTTACCTTCACCAGAAGATAGTTCTGCTTTTAGCCTTGAGAACATTTTTGTGTTCTTATAATTTCACTGAATTTTGTACTTCACCACTTTTCTTTGAGCTAAGGACAAGATACACCTGTTTGCATGTCTTTTATTTTTTAGTGACTATGTTGTGTAACATTATTTTTTGTGGGGACAAAAACCTGTTGCGTCTTTATAAATTTCACAAATGCTGTAGTGGCAGATCTGTTGAAATAGTCAAACTGCAGTATTTTCCCACTTTAAAAAAGGTGGGTCTGGAATGTCTTTATTTAATACTGTTTCATTAATTTAAAAATACAGCTCTGTTTCTATGTTAGTCATTTTTTGCTAAGGCTGCGGAAAGCATCAATTTTTATAATAAAACCTGCCATTTTAGACACTTTCACCTCCCTGCTGTTTCACTGAGCAAGATGCAGCTGAGGGTGGGTGATGCTGAGAAGGAAATGACATTGATTTTCTACTTTTGTCATACAAGAGTATTTTAAGATGTTCCTCTTTATTTTAACTTTTCTTTTTTAAGGATTCGAGAAAAACAGAAGAAAAATACTTAGAAGTTCAAGTCTAGGATGCTGGAATCAAAACATGCCTAAAAAATGTCCTATTTTCTGGAGGATCTGTGCTAAGACATTGGAAGCATTGGGTGAACTGCCTGTTCCCAGCTGAGTTTTGCAGTAGTACAACCACCTAGGGCTTGAGAGATCAAAGGGCCAGAATTAAGAATCTCCTGGTTTCTTTCCTGGATTGTTGAGCAGTAGGCCAACAAGCTCTTCATTTAATATGGAACTTCTTGAAGGAGTGGAATGATGTTTTTTTCTGGAAACAGAATATTATTAAGTCAATATGGTTTTTTGCTATTATGCTTCCAATGACTGGTGGCACAGACACTCTTTGCTTTAAGAACAAGGTAGAAGTGCAATAGCTCTTCTTTATTTATTTTTCATGGGTATTATTTTATAATTTTTTACAGATTTTTTTAAAAAGCAAATTCATCTTTCAACATTTTCACCTGCATAAATAATTTTCCAAATGTTATCTACGAAAAACTCTGGCTAGCTCACTGTGTCCTATGACAGTGTACTTAGGTTAGTTGTTAAGTTGCTTTCACAAGTAATTCCAGATATGAAAATCAGGTATGATATCAGAAACCAGGTGAAACCTTTCATATGAGTCAGAGCATTTATAACTTTTTACAGGAGTTTCCAAAACATCCATGACTCTGTGTAAGTGCTACAACTTTAGTGGCGCAATGAAGAGTGAGCAGCAGGTGGAGCATGCGTATTGATTTTGTCACTGCAGGACTTTGAATCCCACAAAGCAGAATTTAAACAAAATGCAGGAGCCCTGAGAGTAGTGTCACCAGTTCTGAGATGGGGAAAAAATATCCTGAGGCTATTATCCCTGTTATAAATGGTAGTGTGGACTTAGCATTTTCTTCCTGGTGGTGCTTGCTGTGTTACTCTATATTCTGAAGAATGAATCTTATATTTTACATGTGCTCTTTCAATTTATGGAGGATTATGGTGTCTGTGTCTATTTTTGAAAGAAAAATTACTGATCTGGGGTTGAATCACGGATATATAGAAAATAATCAACAATCAGTCTCCTTACCTGCTTTGCTAGGGGGCCGATTAATGGATTTAAGTTCAGGATTTCTAGATTTAGTTCTCATATTAAGCACAGTCTGTTGTTGCACAAGTGATATTTACATTCTTTACAATTTGTGAAATGCCCGCTGCAGCTCCTATAAATATGAGATTTAAGGAACTTTAGATCAAATTACAGTATATCCTTCATTTCCAGGCTGCAGAATTGCTCAGCTTTGTTTTATTGAGTTAGTTAGGCAATAAAAAGCCAGTCATTGCAGAGTGTGTGTATGTTGGGAGGAAGCTACATTTTGTCAGTGGGTTTGCTGTAGTTCAGCTGCACACGGTGGGTGAGCTACGTGTGCTCATTCCCTCAGGACTGCTCTTACACAACACCAGATAAGGTTACATGGCTCTTTATGCCAGGAATTAGTTTGCAAGTCATAGCTTTAGGACTGTAAAAATTCCATTCTCAACCTCAGTAATCATTTCCATTAACCTCTGTATCTATTTGCATTGTTTACAAGTTAAACAGGAAGGGTCTTTGAGACTTTGGCTGTTTCCTTCAGTTGTCCACCATTGCATCCAGTGTTTCTAATATGGAACGTTGTGAACTCCACCTGAAAGGGTTCTTCAAAGGGAGTCTTTGAGTTCCTCGAGTGACTCATTTCTGTTTGGCTTCCCTACGGGGTTCAGAACAGAATCCAACTTGTTTTTATGTATTAACAAAGCTGCAGGGAGAGAATTTGTCAGATGATACCTGGAAGATGCAAAAAGCACAGTCCCATCATGTAGCTGCTTTTGTTTTTTTATTTGGTTTTTTTTTGGTTGCAGATGAGCCTTGTCTGAAATAAGCTTTTATTGACACTGCCCCATGGCAGCATAACACTGTTGGGAATGTTTACATTTGTTCTGCCCTTCCCTGTTAGCCCATTCAGGCTGCTAACATATTTCTGCAGACTGAAATAAAAGGTCCAGAAGCAATGGTCTGGTTTAGCCAGCGAAGAAGTCTGGATAGGTGTAAAAGCCCATTGCTCTGGGCTGGCAAATGATGAAGTGCAGTGCTAGCTCACTGAGGTGATTAATCTAGCTGAACATCCTCCTCTGACACTGATTGGTAGCGGATACTTCGGGATAGAGGGAAGAAGTGTAAGACACCGAGAAAGCATAGAATAAGCTTTTCCTTTGTATCACTTCTGAAACTCAGATTTTTTAAGGGACTTCACAATTCTTGTATTTTGTTAAGGAAAAACTGCTTGTAATATGTGGAAGCAACTAAAAACTGCTGTTAAAGCAAAGAAACCATGATGTGATGAAATAGAAGGAAAGATGAGCAATAATTATGTCTTGTCAGCACAGGGTTCCCTTAAAAGTGCTTTATAGAGCAGTGATATTCTCTGAAATTCAGTCTCTGAATATTATTAACTTTTATTTTTTTTTAATATTGTCTTTCCTCAAGCAAAAAATCCTTATTATTCATAGTGATTCTTGAGTCCTCTCAAGAAAATGATACAACATATTTTTTGGGATGGCTGTCCTGTTTTTCATTAAAATAACTTCTAAAACTGTTTCCTTTTTTGGCCCGGGCTTCCTAATTTCATTGTGAACAATCCCTTGGCTCCTCAAAGGAGCCTGAATTATTCTAAAGTGGAGTCAGAGCTGGAAAAGGTTCTGCATTTCCAAGGACAAACATTGCACTGGTGCCAGAGTCCAGGGAGAGCTGTTCCTCTGCCTGCTGCACCAGAGGACACTTTCTCCTTAATTGCAATTGCTGCAGTATGACGTAAATGAAATCTGGACCTAGCATTTTTATCCCAATGAGTTTTTTTTCTCTTCCCATCAGGAGTAAAGATTGGTTTTCTTAATAAATTAAACAAACAGGTTTCTTGAAGTCAGGTTTGTAAGTGGTGGTATGCCCAGTAGGAGCATGTTTCATAGGAGACTTGCTTTAGGTTTTCACAGTAACAGACCATTGGGCCGCCATCCCAGCATCACTTTTTGGGATATCACATAGATATATCCACTGCATCTTCTGTGTGTTTACTGTGGCCGTATCACCACTGATTCTCATTCTGAATTTTTCATACATCATATGTTTGTGCTTTTAATGGAAAAGGAAAACACCAGCACCTTCTGGACTGGGCTGGGAAACAGATGAACTGATTTCACTGAAGTGATGATGATGTGGAAAAGTACAGGAAAGTTAAGAGCAAAACTGAATCTGCCATGGATCCATTCCAAATCCTGTTTTGGCAGCCCACGATTAACTGTGATCCAGCTGTGGAAATGACCCAATTATTTGCCCCTTAATCTTTTGCAAACTAAGTTCCTGGAAGCTGCATTCCATCTGCCTTGAAATCTGTGTCTTGGCTTATTTTTTGCTAGGAAATGCTACATCCTCTAAGGATGGACAGCTTTGGGATTCAGAGTGACTATGCCATATGATACATCATTTAAATGTTAGAAAAGCTGTTTCTTTATGAACAGTATACTTAGTAGATAATCTAATAGGTTCATTTACCCTTTAATTTCTTACATTGTTGTTAATTAGTATCAAATTCTGGCTGCATTGAAACACTGCTGTTGGCCCCATTTTCCATTGCTGTCTCTGGGATTGAGCTTCATTTTTAATGTTCTGTACTGAATTTTCATTACTTTAGGAAAAAAAATGTATCTTTTACTACACAAAAAAAATTGGATTGTTTTTCTGTATTTTTTTCTTTCATTATGAAATCAGTGACAAGGCTGATGTTCAGGATGAATTTTTTGGAAGCATTATAGTAGCAGAAAATCGGTGTTGTGAACCTGCCAGAAAAAGTGTGTCAGTACTGCAGATGCTGTCCCACAATGGTTTAGCAGGATCTGGGCTAACTGTGTCTTCCTTACCTATATTCTCTTGGTGGTCATTGCTGAGGGGTGTTGTTTTGGACAGGATGCCTTTTTAAGACACTTTTTTGGTTGTCCACTAACTTTCTATAAAGCTGACTACCTGTAGTAAGCATAAATCGGTAACAGGTGCTCTTCTAAAAGTATTTTCATCAGTTTTTTGCCCAACGAAGTTTTGAAGAAGAGCTCACACATGAGCAGGACTTGCTGCTGGTGTGCTCTGCCTCCCCTCTGCTGGGAGAAGTGATGGACAAGGTGGCATCAATTCATTTGATGCTGTCCACAGCAGAGCAGGCACATCTGGATGGGAGATGCTTTGTGCTGAGGAGGAGTGTTAAGGGTCTCTCTCCTTTATTCTCAGATATGTCAGAAATGTTCCAGGATCTCATAAAAACATGTTGCCAGGCAAATAATGCAGAACTGAATTAGTTTGACTATTTTGCTTCTGTGTTCCTGTTGAAGAAGCAGGTTCATCTAAATGAGGCAGCATAAACATGAAGCAGAGTGTTTGGGCTTAATGTTACAATTTATGAAAAAAACCTTAACTGTCAAAGACTTAAAAGGTTCAGCATCTGCTGTATCATATACTGCCAGCCTCTGTGGGGGAATCAGGGCAGCATATTCCAGAAAAGCAGCAATAAGATAAAAGCACAAGTGAAGTTAGAATCTTTCCTTTGTATTTAGAAAGCTCGCACTGAAGGCTAACAGATCATTGAGCATATTTATCCCCACTCATCCCCAGTTTTAGGGCTTTTCCCCATTTAAAATGTTTTTTGTTTGTTTGTGGTTTTTTAAAAAATATTGCAGTAAAATCTGAGCACCTTTTAATTTTCAGTATTTGTGTTCTCTATTTCTGGTAGATAAAGAATTAATGTTATCCTCATTTCACAGATGGGACATGGAAGGACTAAAGGGTCAGGTTCACAGAGATATGTAAATATTTATATTTCCATTGATTTCAGTAGCAAGTCTCCTACCTACATAAGATGCTTAAATATGTTTTTGGTCACGGACCTTGGCGATTAGCTGACATTTTACAGGAAATCAGTAGTGACATGGGGATCTGAACCCTTTAGTGTTCTTTGAGTTCATCTTTTTTTGCAGTGTGCTTGCTGAGATTATGTGAAGTCTAAGCCTTCCATTCTCACCAAGCTGGTTTTAGCATAATGGGACAGAGGTAGAGAAAGCTGCTTTGATAGCTGTTTGCCTTGGGCATTATAAAACAGAATTGACTTTAAAAAGGCATTTACAAGTGACCTGGTGCTTTCTGGGAGATGGCCACTGCTGTTGGATCAAAAGCTAGAGGAGATACAGCTTCGGGACAGAACTAAAATTTCTCTGTACTGCTAAAAGAATCAGTATCAGAAGAATTGGAGGGGGGGGTTGGGTGAGGGGAAAGCAGAGTAGGTAAAAGTGATAATTTCTGAATATTTATAACCTCTTTTGTGCTGTCACACAATTGAAAACAAAGGAGGTGGAGCCTGTGTTCATAATTAAAATAATTCTCCAGGTCAGAGGGTAAGGTGACCTGTCTGCACTATCTTCTTTTCAGGCCAACATATGGTGTGATTGATATTGGCTCTAGAGAGGTCCTCATACAGCTGGAATGCTGGGGATGTGAATGTGATATCAGTTCTCTAGGGAGAGCTGTAAATTTAACATTGGGGGATAAAATGAATGAAGTATCAATAAAAACATATTGCTGCTATTTTTGTCACCTGGGCATTGACACTCACAGCATTGGCAATAACGTGCAGGTCCAAACACCTTCTAAAATGTGATGAAGAACTTACTCAGTTCTTCAGTTTCAGCACTGGGGAACACAGATCTGATTTTAAAATAAATAAATAAGGTCTCTTTCTTCCACTTTGATATAAGAGCTGTTGATACGGCAACAAAGGTTACTTGAATTAATTCTGGAGAGGAATGTAAATACCAAAGTGTAGGAGAACGGGATAATTATATTGATTGTTACAGTAAGGGTATTTTCTTCTCCTACAGGAAAAAAAAGTATTTTCTGTGTTAAATATAAAGAGTAAAGGAAAGACTGTTTAAAAAGCAATGGAGAAAAAACAGTGGGAAAAATTATAGGAAAAGCTGCCTGGCATAAAGTGTAAGACCTCTGAGTTCAAGAAGGTAGTACATGATGCAGGCTTACTGATTTAAATTGAGATTGGATTGCTTCGAAGAACATCTTTTTTTTAGTCCTTTTCATCTTGAAGGATAAGGTTATAATTACTTATTTGGCATCTGTATCTTTATAGTACTTTGATTTCTGTGGCGAACACAGTTGTTAAAAGCAAAGCAGGCTTTTTTGATTTCAATTAGGCAGATTCTTTTTTATTTTTTTAATCAAAAATGATGAGTGAAAAATTTAACTAATACATTCCAAATAATAGAATTTTAATTCTTTTAATCAAACTCTACAGTATTGTCATAGTGTTAGAAACTTTTCTGGCAGACTTTGTGTTGGTTACTACAGAATAGGCTCAGTACAGAGAGCTTTTGGAGAACCTGTGACTGCAGAGACAACAGACAGACCTTAAAGAGCATCCGTGCAGCACATGGAAACTATGGAACTACATGGGACTGTGTATGGGCAGTAATTATGCTATGGCAGGAGCCCTACAGGGATCAGGAAAGGGTGATATGTCTTTGCATGAAGAGTTCACTCTGTCAAGACTTGGACATACAGCTTTAGGCAAGAATATTAGATACCTCAAGTCTGCTACATACAAAGGCAGTTTTCTCAGTTCAATCACTTCTGTACTGTCCAAGTGATTGGTGAAAGGAAATCAGTAGGTTATACCTGGGGTTTCTGGCTGATTTTTCCTTCCATCAAAAGTCCAGAAAACGGAGAACTTATCTGGGGATTTTAATGGCGAAAATTCAATACTGCAGCCTCATTACTGTTCTGTTATGGATTCCCTTCATCCGATATCTTGATATTACCACTTAGAGCAGTAAAATGGTTTCAATTTATTAAACTAAGTGTTTAGTTGGAGAAAATCAAAAGTGCATGCTAATGTCACTGTATTGACAACCCTTCATCCTTGCTGTGGAGCTGCCTGTATTTATGTTACCGTTCCACGTGAGGCTCTCTAAACGTTGGAGGCGAAGCCGTAGTGAAGACATTTCTGTCAGATCGCTGCTGCTTAATTAGGCAATGTTGCTTTCAGCAGTCCTGCTCAAGAGTTGTACTCTTAAAATACCAGGCTTTTCCAGGGACCTCTGTACGTTGTGACTTGTGTAACATGGTCTCCAGTCTGAGTATTTCTGAAAATTCAGTGTATAGATATTCAGAATGATTTTAAAAGCCTCCTTTTCAGTTAGAAAACTGGCAGTATAGAGACTTTTGGTTTGCCTAGTTTTGAAACATATTTGCACATGTTTTCTAGAAATAAAATATATATGTTGCTAACTAATTGGCTGTGGTTTGATTGACAGACCAAAATATTTTTAATTGCAAATCCTAAATCTAATTTAAATCTCATTTCATCTGTTCTAAAGAAGCTTGACTGATTAAAGGCATTTAATTTCACTGCCATGCAATGGATATGATCTTCATGCTACCTTTTTTTTAACTGGCTTTTCAATGGCAGCAGTGCAAGCGACGCCTGTAGACCTGAAGGGAGACAGAACAGACAAAACTTCAGTGTATTTCCCACAAATAACAAGGATAAAAGTTAATGAATACAACATATTAGTGCTTGTCTACTTTAAAAATACACCTTGAAACTAACTAAATAGAATTTATCATCAGAAAGCATGAGTGTCAACATCTATCAGAAGAACAAATGTGTTAGGGTGATGATGGTAAGAATACAACTCTTATTTCTGGGTTAAGGCTTAGATTTACTGCGGGTGATCTGGATTTAATTACTGTCATATAATTTGGGCAGTATGAAGGAAGTTACAGTAAAGATATCTCCGAGTGAGGTATGCTTTGGAGAAAGGGATAATATGATTATTGTAGTAGCTGAGATACTTGATAAAAAATGGAAAAGTTTCTGACATGTCAACCTTTCTTCTAAAGTATAAAGGGCAAGGGAACAAGCACAGGAGTTGAAGTGATGTGCCCCTAGGTGGGGACATACTGTCAAGGCATTATAAGGAACTACGCTTTGCTATTTCCCCTGCATGGATTGTTTTGGGGGTGAGGTTTGAGCCTCTAATGTTGACTGACTGGTAGAAGTCATGTGAATCTTTCTGGGGAAGAAGGAATGTCTCTGTTTAAGTGTTAGGGCAAAAAAATTTTCTGTACATGGAATAAAAATGCAAATTGCAAATTGATCAGGTAAATGTGCTGGTTCACCTAAATCTCTGTGCTTTGATTATCTAGGGAGGTGGGAAAATTCCTATTCCTTGTTGTTTTATCTAAGCTTGTATGTCATTTCTGACAGTGTCAGGACAAGATATGTGAAGGAGATTTAGGAGGTTATGTAGATTCTGTAATTTGGGCTTTTTCCCCCTCCTGTGGTAACTAGCTCTGAAACAGTGATGAAGGGCAGGTGTCTCCTATGGTACAAAGGAAGGCTCTTAGTCCTGTTTGATAGAACTTTGAATATCTTTGTATTTACTCAAACAAATACCTTATGTTAGTCCCCTGCCAGAATCATTGGGTATCATTGGCTATACCTCAATCAGGTATCAGTGAATTCATCTCAATTTTTTATTTACCTGATGTGACTTTGTTGCTTGTTTTTTGGTTTTGTTTTTTTTTAACATAGCATTGTAAGGATAACCATTGCCTGCCCATTGCATTCATTTCGGTCAATCATTCATTAAATTTTGAATTTTGACAGAAAGGCAAGGTCTGAAATACATTCAGTAGCTCTGAACTTTGTGGAAATTGGTGGCTGAATCAAGGAGAGGTCCCAGGTGAATACCCCAATGGAGGGTTTCCTTGATGTGTTTGTGTGGGTGGTACAGACATTTTGAAACAAACAGCCACAAGATGCAGGGGAGAACTTGAAAGACAAAGAACTTTTTAGAAGAATTAGAAGTGTAAATAAAGGTGAGAAATGCAGATTCTGGTGTAGGACCTTTGGTGGCTTCAGGAGAATAGGACAGAATTGCAGGAGAAAGCAGCAGAGAGCACTTGGAGGGAGTTGGCATTTTTGTGGAGATGGGATATGAACCTTAAGGAAAAAATCTTCAGCTAGAAAGGAATAAATGGGAGCCATTCCAATCCTTCATAAACATGCCTTCTATTTCTTTAACCATTCTCATTGTCTGGTGTTGACCCTGTTCCTTGTTTGATTTTGGATAAGCAGGGCAGCACTACTCAGAGTATACTCAGAGTATGCTTACTAGGGCATTCAGATGATTCAATACTTTGGGACTAGTAACAGCCTTCCTGTGCTCCTCAGCGTTTTTCAGTGTCCATGGTTGTGCATAGTGAAGCTTTCCATTTATTGCCCCCTAAAATAAGGTAATTAAATTTGTTCCCAGCAAAGTGTAACTATAGATTATTTTGTCCAATGTACACCAATTTCCGTTTTTCAGCAGTTAACTTTGTTTTCTCAGATTCCCACACATTATCAAGAACCTGATTTTTCACAATGTTGTCAGATTTTCCCTAATTTCAAGATATATACTAACCTGTGAACATGGCCGTACCTCCTGTCACAGCTCCTTCATAGGCCATTATTAAATAACCCAAAGATCCTAAAGGACCTTATATGTAAACAAGAGTACTGAAATAGAATCAATATGTATGTAATTGTAAATTCAGGATGAAAACGGAATTCTTCTTACTGCTATTTTTAAGTTAAATATCAACACTTTCCATAAAACAAATGTTCATTGGTAGCAAGTGAAAAATTTTTTGATGAAAATATTTAAAATAAATAGCAAGGAGGAAATGCTTTCATGTGACTAAATGTGGCAGCCACAACTGAGAGCGACACCCCTCCCTCTCCAGAGCTGCCCAGTTCCCCATTTGCTGCCTCTGCTAAAATTATCCTGCACGTGGAGACTTCCTGGAAATGGGTATTGGTAGGAGTTTCCTGACCTGGATCCTTACAGCAGAGATGCAGAGCAGCAGCAGGAGAGGCGAATTTAACCCCTATTCATATAGCTCCTTTCTTAGTAAATGAAGATGTTCTTTGAGAAATACAATACATTTGACACTGTATTTACCATTCATGTCTACTATGAACAGAATTATTTTATAGACAGACACATTGTTCTCTCACATATTAATTTTTTTAAATGCATTTCACTTCTGCTGACAAGCTATTAAAATTCAACATTTAAATGTCACACTATGGCATGTAATTTGCTGTCATGAAAACAACTATGGATTTATTTTCTGGTGAGATTCTCGTTAAGTATTGAGCAATATGTCAAAACCAAAAAGTGTCATGACTTCATGAAGGGGGGGGAAAGGAGAAATCCCCAAATGGTATGGAATATTAAAAATTGCCTGTACTGATGGGAAGAGATTCAATGGCTCTGCTTATTATTTTTTACAATTTGGAAAAGGAAATAGAATTGTTCTGGTGGGTTGGAGTTTTGATATAATTCTGAATAGGTCAGACCAATCAAAATGCAAGACAATTACTGAAGCTGAGTTCAGTCAACTCTTGAATGGAGACCACCAGTGATAAACTCAAGATGATATACAAAGCAGTTGTTGTGCTGCTGTTCCTTTTATCTTTTTTCTTCTAAGTCTATTTAATATTAAACCAATAATCCAGCATGGCTGTAAAAGAGGAGTGTGCTGTTTCAGGCACAGATGCCGCTGCAGAGTATAATGCCTTGATCCCCTCTGGATTTTAAAGATGATAGACACCTTTTGCAAGAAGCAGCACATTTCAGTGACTGACACAAACTTAATTTGGACAATTTTCTTTACTGAATTCCTCCCACACCCATATAAAATCCATTATATTTATTTAATCGTTGCCCTTATCAGCTGTTCAGGTTTGTTTTATGCTATCAGACAGGCACTGTATTCCAGCCCTCGGAGGGCAACATATTAATCTCAGCAGAAAAAAAGGCATGCTATAATTCTCCAGTGCTTTCATTCTAAAAGTTGTTGGTAACAGTAATAAAAATTACTTTATGCTTAATACTGTTTGATTTAGTAATATTTTGAAGGTCCAGCTAACAGCTTATTTTTCATTCCCACATTATCCATAGAAATTGCTTTATTCCTTTCATTTTTGTAACACTAAAATATATCTAAAGTGAAACCAAATAGCATATTTGTTATTTCAAAACATTTTCACTGAAAACTATTTTACATTATGTGCAATAACATATTCAATAACAAAGAATGTGATTGCTTTCTTAGATAAATGTTATATTATCCTCCAGGCTTCTGTAAACTCCGCCCCCCCCAGTGATTTTTCTTTTTCCTCTTCCGTTTTTTCATTTTTACTGGAGCTGTAACAGTATGCATAGCTTCAATGTGACTGCACAACAGATTTTCATGTGAAAAGTACTGTGAAAGATTTTTAGTAACATTTTTTTACTGTCAGGTTACCCTGTCTTTCAAACAGCCCTTTTAGAAACTCTGTTAAAATGTGTATGTCTGGTGTCAAGAGCATCAGATCCAGGCAGGAATGGGCAAGCGTTCAAAATGACCTGTCATTACCAAAGGGAAGTGGTAAAGAACATTGTGCTGCTCTGAAAGAAATCTATCTGTGATAAAGTCTGTAAAAGTTCCTGTATGGAATCATCGTGGGGAAAACCATGTCTATAAAGTTTTTTTAATGTAACTGTGAATTTTATTTTGAATATAGAATAATTTCTAGAAAAAAAATTAATGCTATTGCCTTGGTTGTTACAGAACAGTCCCAACCTGGATTTTGCTTTTAAAGTCCTTTCAAATTCTGTTACAGAAACCAAATATTAAACAGTGAACAAAACCTGTGTAAGGAGAGATGCCTGCATTATACAAGCTGCTGGTTTAGATGGGGCGTAGGGATCTGGCACTGAGGGCATTAACCCGGTTACTGCAGGCAAAGAGGCAATCGTGGAGCTCTACAAAGGATTTATAATTGTTAGTGGAGTTAATGAACAAAGCTTCTTCCCAAGGCCTCATTGGCATCTTGGTTGCTTTTGTAACAAAATCCTGTTGCAGTTCTAGCAAAGGTTGTGTTCTTTGAGAAGAAACAAGTCCTAGTCTGGTACTGGGGGAATGGAGACAGAGGTATATGAAGGGAAGGGATTGCCATACTCTGCTTTTAACCAGGAAAGGGAAATATGACAAACTGAAAATGAGAGCTGCAGAGCACCTGATCCCCTTCTCAATTAAACCTCAGTTTAGGTTTAATTGGCAGGCTCACCTGCACAAGATCTGGAAGAGCCAGGTGAGAAGTAGCAGGGGGTTCTATGAAATCTCACTGTGATTGCAATAGGGCTGCAAGGTTTGTGGGATGAGCTCAGAACACTCTAAATGAAGTCTCTGTTCTCCTCCTCTATCTCCTCCTCTGATTTTCCTTTCCCTTACTGCCACAGAGAGTAGTACACCAATATTTTTATTAAGAGGTCACCAGGTTCAGCTATCAACATGCTCAGCCACTTCAAGTGATTGAATCCAGGTAGAAATTGTAATGTTAAAATAATTAATTAAAATTTCCAAGATGTTTTTGTCTTTGTTAGAGAAATAGAGCATGCTTTTATGCCTTTGCATCCTGCGTAGCCACCAAACAAGACAGCTTGGATGGGATTCAATATAACCATGTCAGCACAATGCTCTTCCTAGGTTAATTAGCCCTGCTAAGATCTACAGTGCTTTGTTTCGTACATATTATAGCTTTTCCAGTGCCAACTTAAGTATCTCTTCATGGTAGTCCATTTGTTGTGTAGATATGCTGTTTATGGTCAATTCTAGACTCTCTTGGCATTAAAAATGCTGAGTCCTTACCTTAAATTTCTATCAGATTTTTCAGGTTATCAGCTTTGTGCTTACCATGTTTATTTTATTTACTGAAGCTTTGCTTACTTTTAGTGATGTCATCATATTGATCATTAGAAGCAGAGTGGGTTGAGTATTATTGCTTAAACAGGTTTCTAAACAAGGCCTACATGTATCGACTTCCTGTTCTAAACTACCTTAGAATGGGAAAGACTTATCAATTTTACTGGTTTTCTTACCTTTTCACAGAGGCAATATTGTCAGTTTGCTGCTAATTTACCATGGGAATCTAACCTCTTATGATAAAATTTAGTCTATATGCAATGAACCCTGACCAGTATCCTCAAATGCACCATATGCACATTTTGTCTGGTACTTCTCTGAGGAATTTTTTTTTTTTTTTTTGTTTAGTGTGATAATGAGTTTACACACAAGTATTTTATTTGTCTTTTATTTACTAGCAGTTTTGTAGTCTTTAAAATTTATCATCCAGTTCCATATGGACTGTCCACTTTACAAAAACCTGCCTACCTAAATCTGCAGTTGTTTTTGGTAGAGAAGCAGGTGCATTAACAGGCCCAGAAATGAATGATGAACAGTTGAATTCAGTGTTTTCCAAGTTAGTGAATCCGTGCTTTGGTTGAAGTACATAATCCTCTTCTTCCGTCTCTAACGAGTAGATAATTCAAGGTTTAGATGCCCTCTGAAAGAACTCTGTTTGCCATTTCAGCTATAAATGAATAGGCTATCATTGGGTGCTTCCCCATGGATGACCTTTAAATGGGAAATTAGGGTTAAATTAGTTTTGTATCACCCTGTGCTTAAGCAGAAATTTTGCCTCAATTTTTAGGAGAAATTAAACTGAGAGGAAAAGATAAATATTAGTTTTGTGGAGTTTGTTAAAGAATGATGAGAAATAAGTTTTGCCAGTGATAAGTGTATTCTGTCTGTATCTCCAAGGATTATAATGTTATTGCTATCTAATTGATCCAAGCCTTTGCACTGCCCATGGTGGTTCGGAAGTGCCCACCAGGGAGATGCTGAGATTAGAGTCACAGCCCTTTTACTTTTCACAGAGTGTTCTGCATCCCAAAACACAACCTTTTTCCTCCCATTTACGTGGCATAGACTGATAGTCAGTGCTGCCTAAATGCTACAAATGAGTTCCTTGCTACACTAGCATTCCCTAGGAGTCATAGATTATATTCCCAGGCCTAAAGCTGTTTACTGCATCCATCATCAATACCACTAAATGGTAGTTCATCTAATCTGCCTTAAGCGATGCAAGTGAATTTTGTCAAAGTAGCCCCAGATAAATGATTGTACAATATACATTATTTCTCCACAGTTATTTATAAATACATTTTAAGGAAAAAAAAAAGGTACTGTGGGAAAAATGATTGACCTCACAAAAGGAGTAACAAATGAACATTGTCACGGATGCAGTGACACACTTCACTTGTAGGAGAACTAGAATTGTGTTTATCATATAAACCAGTGATTTAATAAAGTTTGATAGTAAATGTGACAGTGGTTTAACAAGATTCAATGGCAAAGTACACTTGATTATTTACTGCAGAGGACAGGGTCAGACAAAACTGCCAGGAAGATCCTACTGTTGGGTCATGAGGTTTATAAATGACCGCCTTCTGTTCTAAATGCCTTTCTGAGGGGAGTTTAGGTGTGGCTGGTTCAAGACTTAGTCCCACGCTTGGTTTATTCCAAAGGATTATATATGCACATTAATCCTTTATATTACTTAACTAATACTTCAAAGTCTCAGCACGCTTGTTTCCAATTCGCTTGCTGAGTACCGGACACGATAAGCATTCTCTCAGTTTCCATGTGTGGCCTTGAGAGGTGTCCGTACTCAAGGGCAAATCCTGGCGTGGAGCCCACTGCTGTGCAGAGCTCAGCCGGCCCTGGGCTGTCCCTGCTTGTGGAATAAGATGATTGATTTATAGTCATATTTTCATTCTGGACATCTTTCAGCTGGCACATGCTCAACTCGCCCTCAGGTGTTGAGCAAGATTTTTGGCCTTCAGCTGTTTTAGTTTTTTCTGTCTTCCCAGCGTCCAGCTCAAGCCAGATCAGCCAGCATGACCAACACTGATGGTTATTGCATAAGCAGGAAAGGAAGGGGAGGGAAGGACCGCAGCACCACAACGTCACCTTAGCTGCAAAACATCGTGTCATGTTCATAAGCTTGCATAATTATGTCTTTAACTGCATGAACACATATAAAATTTTACAGTCTTAATTCAGAACTAGATATTTATTTCCTCACCTCAGAAGTTATGGATGATTAAGATGACTGGGACTGAGCAAGACCTTGTTTCAGAAAGGCACAGGATAACTCCAGTCTGAGCAGAGAACATCAGCTCCCAGCAGAAACAGCCTGTCATTTTGCAGGAGGGAGCCTCAGTGCCTTAAACTGAATTACAGAAATCTGTGTCAGGAAAAAAAAGCTCTCTTCTCCCATGGGCATGGCAATAAAGTAAATATATCTAAACAAGTTCTTTGAAACATTCCACAGACTTTTCTGCAAGATGATGCATTGTTAGATGAAAGAACTGCTCAATGCCAGTTTTTTTCTTTTTTTTCAAAGAATTACTAGCAAGATCAAATCCAAAACCAAATTGCTTTCAGTGCAAGATAGCATGATGGATCATTTTTTGGCTTATTTTCTATTTTCAGACTTCATTCTTTCATTTTTAGTGCAATTCCAAAGAGTGAATTGTGCATATAAAAGGAATTGGTGGGATTTTGCCTTTCTCTTGAAATGCCGATTAGGGTACTGAAGTTCCTTTTAAGAAAGAAAAGGGGAGTAATCTTAGAACCCCAAAACTAGAAAACATTATTCCAAAAGGAATTGAAATTCTGTGAAATGGGGATAGGGTAAATGTCCAGAATAGAAATTATTATTTAAGAGAAATGAGTGAATGTGGTTCTGTTTCCTAATGACTTCTTAAAATGAGACAAATTTTTGAGGGCTATGGGAAGGAAGAGAAGAAATCCAGAGAAACATGAGAGTCTGATAGAAATTTAAGCTTTACATTGGTTATTGTTTAAAATTGTCTTTGGAAGTATTTTCCCTAAAATGGATTGCGCAATTCTCGTGTTTAAGTAGCCTGTGCATTTACAGTGTGATGTACTGGGAAGGATGTTACAATTCCATTAATATTTGTCTTGTTTTTTTTAAATTTTGAGTAATGTGGAAAAAATGTGCCACTTTTTTATGCTAACTTGGAATAAATGAAATCAGGAATGTCATAGTAGCAGTATTGAGCCAGAGCAAATTGCAGGACAATGGATTTAGAGTAGAACTAATCAAATATTGGAAATTTTTGTCTGTGAGAAATTCTAACATGTGAAAGACATTGTCTTGGGGGATATGGATTGATGCTTGTAGGGAAACTTTGATAATTCCTAAATAAATTGTATATAAGTCATTATTTTAGAACTCCCAGAGGCTTGAGAAGCACCATCTACTTGGAAGTCCTCAGAGTTTTGGCTCCTGTGGATTGAGGAATTGCCAGGATTTCCTGTTTCTCCACTGACAGGCTGGAGCTCCCAGGACTTCTTTCACAGCTTTTCTTCCTAGGTGAAAGGGTAAGAAAGCAGGTTGCTTTCCTATTTTCCAGAATGTTTTCTGAACAGAAACTCTGCCTCTGTAAACTTCTAAGCTAATACAATATTCAAATCATGCTTCCTTTTGAGTAGTCACTGTTAGCTGTTCAAAGCCAACAGCAATACAATAAAGCTATGGGCTTTGCTTTTCCAACATTTTTTCTCAGTACGGAATTGTCTCATTAGGCATCTTACAGACCTAAAGCTGAAATATCCTCCAATAGAGCTCAGAAATCACCCCAGGTATGCTATACCTCTCTGATAGAAAATCGCTGCTTCAAATGAGATGGAAAGAAGAGATTGTTGATTGTTGGAGTGGAGAGAGAAAGCATTTGGGCAAGGGAGCATTAAACTCTAAATTGCATTAATATTGGTTAAACTATTTTATCTGGCAATTGACCAAAACAGATAACATCCTGTATGGCTTGGGGATGTCATTAGAAAGAATGATCATGCTCTAGTAATGGCCAGTGATCATCTGGTGATTGCCCTTGTGATTTTCTGGTAAATTTGATGCAATGCAGTTAAATTTTCAGTGACCTGAGTGTGGGTCATGTCCCTGGGGTTATTTGCATAATCTGAGTTACTCTTATGTGGCAGTGTCTGACAGCAGTGACGTTGGTGCTGTGAACCACTGTGGTTCCTCTCAGCTGTCGATTGGCAGAAGGATTGTCTTCCTGTGACAATTTTCAGATATGTCCCTGAAATTTAGCACTGTAGGCCCATCTCTGGCAGTGTTCAAGGCCAAGTTGGAGGGGGCTTTGAGCAACCTGGTCTGGTGGAAGGTGTCCCTACTTACAGCAAGGGGTTGGAAGTTGATGATATTTAAGGTCGCTTCCAACCCAAACCAATCTATGATTTTATGGTGGTGTTTTCCACTGTAAAAAGATTTTACAATCCCCATTGAAGCAACAGTGATTCTAGAGTTTTATTTCAAAATCTAAGATACTTAAAATGAAAAAAATTGAAAAATCAGCTGTTGGTTTACAGTGATTCTTACCAGTCTGATCTGTTTTCCTACTGATCTGGATAAGATAATCATAACCATGCAAAAAAATTAGATAAGCTTACTAGATGATGAAGGAAGCAGTAGCCCCTTTTCTGTCAGTGGTTTAGCTGCTAATGTAAATTTTGGTGGGACAATGGGACCTCCTTGTGTCAAATGTGGTACAAATACATAATGAGATTGTTTCTCCCCCATTGACTGAATCTAAAACTATATAACAACTCATGGTAGATATCATAACAGTGATGTTCCAAAAGCCCAGATACTCAGTGGTGCTATCAGACCCACTGAGCAGGTCACCAACACTTGTTCTGTGAACAGCACTGTCCCTCCTGTTAGTCCCTATTTGAGACCTCAATCAGATGTCTCATAAAAAAAGCCCAACATTGATGACAGTCCTGGTTTTGTACCTCTGCAAGGTTATGTTCCCAGCTAATAATAGGATGCTCTTTTTATTCCCCAAAGGATAATTGTCATGGAGTTCAAGTTGTCAAAACATGTTATTAGGAGGAAGAATATAAAGCTTTAAATAATCATTAGGTGATGCTGGCAATGATACATACATAAAGACGCTTGTTTTAGTGCAGAAGGGATGAAGGCTAAAAAGGAGGGGACACTTGAGTAAAGGTGTGTGCTCTGTGCTCCTTTCTAAGGATTCTGGGAATCATCTTAGCACAGAGTGACTTCTGATCTTCTAGCTCCTCTCAGCTCTTGCTGTGTGCTAATGGTGACTTCAGTGCAGCAGAGAGCCAGGCTGGATTGCTGAGAGAGACTGAGTTACAGAGGGGTTGGCTGGGTTTGGGTTAATATTAAAATCATTTGAGGATAGAGTTTCTTACCTGCAAATGGGACTTTGAGAGAAACACTGCTTTTAAATTGTTCAGTAGAAAAAATTAGGATTGTGGTGGGTTGAATCATTGTGCGTTTATAACTTCTTTACTAATGTGGATTGCTTTGTACTGTCAGTGTGCAGCAGATATTGCTGAACCTGAGGCTGGATAGTTTACGTTTTTGCAATCACTCTGGAATCAGTGGATTCCTCAAATATTGCTACATACTTGAGTCTCAGTCAAATGTTGGTAATTATTACAGCTTTGCTTTTGATTATCAGCAGGGCTTTTTGCTTTTTTTTCTGTTGTCCATTTCATTTCTGAATGAACTTCTTTGTAGCCATTGTACCAATCAATACTTGACGGATTGAAAAAACAGGAAGAGAAACTGAACAAAATGGCAGTAACCAGAAGGCTTTTTTGTATACAGAGGGCATGAAAACCAGGTCTTGCTCCATGATCCATGTGATAGAATCTTCCTTAGTGTTCCTCAGCTCTGATCTTACTATGAACTGGAGAGTTGGAGGTGAGAAGTTAGTGACAAGCATGCTGAGCTACCACATGCTGCCCAGCATCTTGTTGAAGGAAAAGAAAGCCAAAAAGGCTTTGAACCCAAGCCATAAGATACATTTTCAGACCTAACACATTTTTCTGTTCTGTGTTGTTAGGATCATTTCCTACTGAGGTAGATACAGCCAGAGAAGAGAGCAAATGTTTTCAAATAGTTTACACTGCCCTTATTGTTTCTCCTATGCAATGGGGTGACTGCTTGGAGGAAATTGTTGATAAGTTGAGAAACTTTCACTGGTCTCTTGCTGGGACACATAAGTTTCAGTTCCCCTGATCTCTGGTTCAAGGCAGTCATAAAAATAAGGCAAAAATACAGGACTATTCAAAGACACAGAGGGGTGACAACTTCAGAAAAGTAACTGAAGTGAACAAGACTCTAGATTTCATAGTGCTAAGTCCTTATAGTATATGTAGTTTACTGTGTACATTCTTGACAATTCCATGAAGGCCATATGATTCCTTCTGCAGGATAAGCACTCCTTGTCAAGAAAAAATCTGAGCTACTTAGAACAGAAATGTCATTGAGAACAGGGAAATGGAGAAATAAACCCGGATCTAACACCATGATTTGGAGCAGGATGGCTCTTCTGAGTAGAGTCACACCACATGCAGAGGATCAGGCAGGGTCTGAGGACAGCACCCACTCCCTTGCACATCTGTGGGAAGGAACCTGCAAGATGGGATGAGGAGAGGACAATAAAATTTCCTTTGATTTGAGAACTAGGGTGGGCATTTTGGGCTGAAGGTGTTGGAAAGAAAAAGGAACAGAAGGTTATTTCTTGAGAAATGCTCATTTAATTGGAATTTAAATGAGAGCCTTGTACAGAACTGACATCCCAACCAACCAAATTAAAAGCAATCAGTATGTTAAAGAAGTCGAGAATATAAACAGGGAGGAGGGAGAGATAAGATATTTCAAACATTTTAACAATTACCCTGAAACTAGATTAGAGTGGAATCCAAAGAGAGATCTTTTATCCTCTGTGGAACAGTATGAGTAATTCTTGTTTTCATTGAAAGTTTTCATTTTTTTTAATGATGTTACATTTGCATTTTTTCCCCTAAAAGATAAGAGTTGATTAACAGTGCAGTGAGTTTTCCTTCTGTCTTTCCAAAGTTTGTTTGAGGAGTTTTGTGGACTTGTCTCTTCTCTTCAGCCACATTTGGCTGGTTCAAAGACCAGATGCCATGGTCAGATTGAACAACAGGGAGAAGGATAAAGTGCTGAAGGTAATTCTCTGTCCTTATGTTTGTGCCAGCTGATTATATACATCTTCCCTTCTCTGTGGTGTGGCTTAGAAAAGCCTCTGAGCTGTCCCTATTTGTGCTCCAGAGATAACATTTCCTGAAGAGTCATAACACAGAAGAGAAATTGCCAGAGTTTCTTAGGTAGTTTGCATCAGATTAAATGAATTGTCCAGTCTGTGCTTTTATTAAGTTTTTAACCCACCATTAATTTACTAAGGTAGGAAATAAGAAGGAACCAAGCAGTTTTAATCTCCTCCTTGCTTTCTTTTCACCTTTTTGACCCAATAGAAACTATTTGGAGCTTGAGAACAGACTGGATAACCTTGCTTGCAGCATTAGCAAATATATCAGCAAGTTGGTGTGACATTATGTACTTTACTGTCCCTTTAGAATTTAAGTTCAAGTGAAAAAAATGTTGGAAAAAGACATATGGCTTATGGGGACAAGTTTACTCTCTAGTGAAAAGTAAAGTTATTAAATGAGCAGTGCCTGCCAATTGCAGAAAAGTTGGCAGAGATGCCTTGGCACTGTAGTTTTTATTCATTATTTAAAAGGCCTCATGCAGGGCCTCTGAATATAGCCTTAAAATTCGAGGCAGTGTACGATCATACGGGGTCAATGCACAAATTATGTGTTGTGTTACAAGCAGGAAGAGATTACAAAATGGAACAGGAATGATATTATGAAAAATCCTCTTAGGAAAAATTGGTAGATATAGTAATGACAAGATCTCACCTTAGTGGATTAGAAAACCCTTTCCTAAAGGTTAAAATTATGTAAAAGGAAAGAATTTTTAGTCTGAAGTCCTTGCCTGAAGTCAAAGCAGAGAAGATTCTGTAACATTTCCTCCTAGTTACTATAAAAAGTTGGTTGATGAGCAGAAAAGAAAACCAGACAGACAATGGAAAATTTTTTTTTTTACTTTGTTAGGAACAGTTGTCCTAAAAATCCATAAGTATGAATTTTGGCACAGTTTTAAGAATCATAGATTAGTAAAGATATTCATCACATTTTTCAAAATAGAACCTAACTGTTAGTGCAAAGGAATCCCAACCTACACAACAGCAGGTACCTGCATTGAAAATCTGGTTTATTGTTAATAAGAGTGGGATGTACATATTCACCCTAGAGAGCTCTTATTTCCCAAGACTCTAAAAAATTTTCAGAGTGCACTTAAGTAATAATTGACTTTTTTGCATCTCTGGATAAGCCAGTGGAACAAACCCAAACATTCCTTCAAAAAATTAAATTATTTAATAGAGATACAACGTCTACAAAATTCATTGTATATGATGTTTGATATTCTTAACATAATGATTCACTGAAAGCACCATGGAAACTTCTTGGAAAGCAGTTTTCAAGCAGCCGATGGCCATCAGTAAAACCATGTGGAGGCAACTTTGCATAAGAAGGTTGCAACTGGTGTCGCATGCAGGATCTCTCAGGGGTTTGGATCTGCAGGGCTGCTGCTGATCCAAAGCCAGGCCTGGAGTCTCCAACAGCTGGGATCCCCCTGTGGACAGCAAGCCCCTGGAGCAGAGGTTTAAGGAAAGTGATCTGAATACAGCCCTCACACTCTGGAAATGTTGCGCTTTGTCTTTTTCTTCCATTTGTTGCAAATACTTGGCCCTATATTTTTTCCTCATATTCATTTGATCTTTTTTACCTAAGAGGAGCTATATCCTCATGGTTTTGCACCTTGTGAGATATTTATGTTATTTATCTTTTTTTTATGCTAAAACTTTTCTAGGAAAGAAAAAGAGATTTCTAGCACTGAGCATCCGTGTAAAAATAACATGATCATATGGTTTGTAATTTGCTTTTAAAAACACTGGAAAGGATTGCCTTTGTACAGGGGAAGCTTCAGCTCTTTTGCAAATCCAGACCCTTCACTTTCAGTGGAACGAAATATATCAACATTGGAAGAAACCAAGTCCTATTTAAAGCTGAAAGCCTACTAGATGGGACAAAACCCCTGCATTTTTAAAGGCAGAAAGAGGAGGGAGAAAGCCATTCATAAGAAGTATAAAATGTAATTTTGTTTTAAAGCTCACTAAAAGCTATATAGGTCATGAAGACAATCAGTCTTTTATTCTTTGAAATAATTCACATTACAGCCCTATGTATTACCACCCTTATCACAGAAAAGCCTTTAGATTTGTGTTGGCAGATAATTACAAATTGATTTCTGGACCCTCATTTTGACAATGGTTTTGAAAACCTTTTCTCTCTCTCTTTTTTCTTTTTTTTTTTTTTTTCCCTTTTTTTTTTCTTTCTTTCTTTTTAAAAGCCTTTTATGATTTCTCCTGCATCATGGTAGAGAAGTACTGTCATGATGTACTAACCATTTATAAAAAAGAGCCATGGATTACAAGACCCAAAATATTCTGGAAATGAACTGCGAAATGCTGCAGGTAACTGCAGTGTCCTTAATTTATGTCTATCCTCATCTTTCATGCCACTCAAACTTGAAATAATTTTACAAATAGATGGTAACTTAACAAACGGTTAACCTAAAATTTTACAACCTGCAGGTTGCTCCTTTCACTGCATACCAAATCCAGTTTCCTTGTTTTTTCAGCATTTATGACTGTCAAAAATTCTAGAGAAACTTAACTCTTTACTGCTCTATTTACCCTGAAGGGTCAGTCTGTCTCTGAAGATGTGATGGAGTGATTACCAGTGTTGTAGTCTAAAAAAGTTTGGTTTACAGTCCAAGACCTGTTCTAGGGGCAGCAGCCAAGTTTGGTGCGATAATCCCTGCCTTAGGGAGGCTATAGTTTAAAACTCAGCATGTTACAGCTGAAAAACACATTTAGGTAAAGTTGATGAGTAGGAAGGGAGAAGATGAGTAACAAAAATAACTGGATATCTTGGCATAGATGTGCTGTGTGCACAATCTGCAGTCAGTCGGTGACAGCGAGCGCAGTAATCACTACTCACCACCTGCTTAGCTGTGCTATTTTTAAAGAATCACTGAATGACAGCAGTAGTGGGGCTTTTTTAATTGTTTATTATTCCAGAGATTTAAATAGCGTTATCTCAGCATTTGGGATACATCTAAAGGATTTACAGCACTAAGAATATCCTAGGCATGCAGGTACGTGAAGCAGCCTGTACGACGTGCAGTAAACACTGACATAGAGTAACTGGAGGCTAAATTGAAATTTTTTAGTTTTGCAGATTTATTGATTTGGTTTTGAGTTGTTTTCCTTTCTAACTCAGACTTATGTATTATTAAAATGTTTGCAGAGCATCAAGCATGATACCATTTTTCTTTGGTTTATTTTTCTTTCAGGGGGAAAAAATAATCTTTCAGATATGTGGGAATGGTGGCCATTAACTTTAGCTAATAACCCACTTGCATGCCTTTAAAGTACAATTTTTTTTTTTTTACAACTCCCAGAAGGATGTAATTTGTAAACAGTATTAGGAAAAGCATGTGAAGTGCCACTGTCTTCAGTAATCTGTAACTGTCAAGGGAGGATACATTTTGATCACACTTCTTGTTGAGCTTGAACCTGAATCTGAATACTACAAAATTTAATTTTCTTTTCCTCTTGTTTACTTTTCCCTATGTATTTATAAGTCATTTACTCTATTAACCATTTCACCTTCCTTTTACCTTTCAACAGTCTTTTTTCTCATTTGGGTGAAGAAAACGTTTCACTTTAAAAGAAAATAGAAAACCAAAATTCATTAAAATAACCACTGGAGTACATAAAACTATATGAAATAAAAATAATAACCCCCCTAACTTCGTGTATAATTAAAATAACTCAGAAAGTAGGATGTGAGCAGGTTGAGAGGTGCTTTTAATTTCTCAGGGGCAGATCTTTAGGTGAAATTAATTACCAGGGTTCTTTTATTTCAAAGGGCTTTTAACAATTCGCACATCTTGGAATCTGTCTCCTAATTTCCTCCCTATTTTAAGGATATCTCTCACTTCTGTCTGTGCTCTGTTCTTTCCTCTGTGTGTTTCTGTGTGTGTTTGTATTTGTATGAATGATACCTGCTATAAGCTGTCTTTATTTTCCTTAGACAAGACACCTTGGGATTCTTTTGGAGTATCACTAACTTGTCTCCATGAGGATGCTGCTGTCCTGACATAACTGCTGCTGTAGACATGCTTGCAAAAGGCAGGAATTTACGTCTGCATTTAAAGTATTTAAAATTGGGGGTAAAATATAAGAGAATGATTGAGGAACGAGGGACAAGGAATTAGGAATACATTCATTCCTTACCCTTCAAATGAGATCAGGAAACAGATGTAAGCAACATGGCTTTTTTGTGTGATTAAAGAATGCCATTTGAAGCGACCAGGATACCTGTTCTCCGAGTTCAGCTGTGTGTGCTCTGCTGTGGACCTGTGTCAGCAGAGCAGGGGTTGTGCTGCCTGACCCTGCTGCAGCCTCCCCATCCCTCAGAGGGAAGAGCACAGAACAGCTCGGGCTCTGCACACTCATATTCTTTTGGACCAGTTCCTGTGCTCTGGTAATGCAAATGCAAAGACTCATTTCTTCCCCTGTAAAGCCAATGCTCAGACAATATTGCAGAACAAACCTTTCCTTACACAAAGGTTATTTTCTCTCTGGAGCATTCTCTTTTTTACTGAAAGGCATTGTAGACTAGAAATTCTCTGAGAGTTCATGACACCCTGAGAGCCTTCTTTTCAGAGACAAGCTGTATAATAATAATGTGGTGACAGAAAAATCGAGGAGAGGTGGCTTTCTCTGATAGAGAATTTGCCTTTAATTCTACCCTGAAGAGATTGCAATGGAGCACCAACCTTTGTTCTTACTGTAGTGCTTCACTGCTACACCAACCATTTGTTAAATGGGAAGTAATTGAGGTTGAAAAAGGATTGAATGAATAAAGCTTTTGGCAGGGAAGGGGAGGAGGCAAAGTATGGGTTAAAGGTTATTCCTTGCAGAAATTTCATAAAATGAGAGGTAATGCAGCTTTTGAGCTAAAATTGTTTGTGCCTCTGGAGGGGGAAGAGAGGGAAGAGAGCAGGCTGGGGGGAGGGAGACTCAACCTGCAGAAGCACAATGGGAATAATAAGCCAGCATCAAATATTCAGCTTTGTGGCATCTTCCTGATTATATTACAAATTTCACCGAGAGATGTGCTGGCTTGGCCATCTCTCTAGGTGAGTGGGGAGAGCAAAGGAGGAGGAACAGAGGAGGAGTCAGGAGTGTAACATGAATACCCCGTAGAAACTTTTCTCTCCAAGAAATATTTTAGCATTGCTGTAAATTGCATTTGCTGCATCCAGAGGAATGAATGGGCTTCATGTTTTAGTGCTTCCCTGAATTCTGGAGTTCTAGTAATCTAAAAAAGAGTAAATATTTTGATTATTTCCTGTTATGAACGCATAGCTGTTTTCAGACTTCCTCTGTCACCTGACACAGCGTTTTTACCTCTGTCGTTTACCCCTCCTTGAAGAAAAAGGTCTGTAATGAAAGTTAATCTTATGCTATTTTGGGCCTGGGGACTCAAGACAGGGAGAAAGGATTTATATCCTTGACAGAGCCCGTGTTGAATAAAATGTCACTATTATGGAAGCATTAATGTATTTCCATCTACTATGCCTCACATACTGTATTGCAGTTATTTGAAATTTTTTGTTGATTCTTGTCCTTGTGGTCCAAATGGATATAAACATATGCATTCTCTTTTTTTTTTTTTGTACATAATTATTTTGTGTTCTTCTAATGCACATTGAATTGTGGGAAACACAAGATTTTTGCTGAAAACACCCTGATTTTAAGGGCCATTTTTAATTCAAAAATGGTATTTTCATACACAGCGCTCACATTTCTACATAATTAAGCCCATGGTTCACTATGCCTTGAAAAGACTGGCTGCACATATTTTTTTTAATAGTTTTTAGATTTTTTTACTCTATATTTGGATAGAAGGATGCTTTCCATTCCCAAAATAATAATGAGACCTAAGTAAGATTGTTTTAGTGAAATTCCTTAGGGATAGGTGCTGGCTCAGTTCTCATCCACAATTTTGTCAATAAATCGGAGATATACTTATTCTAGCTGCCAGTAAAGAAACTTCCAGATGATTAATAGATTATTGGAATGGTGGATAGTAATGGAGTTTACCAGAGAATTTAGAATCATTGCCAAATTGGGCCATTCAAAAGGAAAAGAAAAAAATAAAAAATAAGGAGAATGGAGGCTGGCAGTTGCAATCTGTTCTGTTGAGAAACGTTGTTGTACCAGGCAAGCAGCTCACTGGGGCTTTCTGTGAGAGCTGGGGCAAAGAAGGTGAATGTGGATCATGGATATACAGATTAAAACAGTGATTTAGGGAGAGGGAAGTGATTTTGTCTGTTTTTGTTTTGTTAGTCAGGCAACTACTGGAATATCTTCTTCAGTTTTGTGTCCACGTTTGTTTAAATTATGTTGACAAATTGAAGAAGGTGAACAAATGGGCAAGAAAAATAATTTTGAGAGAATGCTTATAGTGAGAAATTTAGAGCTCCATCTGTTCTGCTTTTCTCAAGGAAAGAGAGATAATTTGTTTACAGCTCAGAAGGGCCTTAATGTGTTGAAAATATTGGTTACTTCTATAATCTAGTAGAGAAAGACAAGATCTGGCTGAAGTAGGCTGGAAGCTGAATCCAGATGAATTCAAATGGGAAAGTAGAAACAAATAAACAAAAAACAAGAGTAGCCTTAATCACAGAATAATACTTCATGAAAAATGAAAGTCAAGATGCTATTTTGTTTTTAATAAGGCAGTATCATTATTGCCAGACTTCGTAAATAAACAGTGCAAGGAATTATTCTACGTTGACAGAATATCATCACCAGTAAAGTTTGAGACAATATAGGCTCTAATTTTGAATCTCATGGTAATAAGTCATAATACCAGAGTAGCAGCCACTAGCATTGATAAATACAATACTTTATTGTTTTGTACAAGCAGTACTACAACAACCAATGTGAACAGTTTCCTCCCTGCAATTGGAGCTTTGCTGGTCTCTTAAGCAGGATGTGGCCTTTGAATGTAGCCACTTGGGAGCGTTTGGAAAGGCTTCTATTTCCCTGGAAAGGTGTCCATTGTATTGCAACGAGACCAGTGCATCCAACACTGCAGCTTCATCCAGGCCAACTGGACAGACTTGGTCACTGCAGCACCTGCAGGATCCTGAGCTGGATTACATCAGGGTGACTTGGGCTGCCACTTTAATAGACACATTTGCTTAATGTGTCGTGTTCAGGAGTCCCCACAAAGTCAGTCAAAGGTCTGAACGTGAACCTTTGCACGAGTCCAGACAGCCCACTGGGTTACATGGGGTTACATGCACACTTCAAAATGCTCTGTACAGGGGCTGGAGCAGCCAGAGCCTCTCACTGCTTCCTGCTGTTTCCAGGAAGGCTGAACTCAGAGAAACGAGTATTATCACTCTCAGCTGAAATAACTTTTAAAATTGGGGTTAACAGATAGATACAAAAAGTGTTAATTCTGTAAATAATGTGTTACCATTAGAAACCATCATTAATTAAAGACATTCACGTACAGAATTATGTATTTTCTCCGTGGCATGTCCAGGCATTCTCTTTACTTACATTTTTATTACTTGCAATTACAATTTATTACTTTCCATAAAAAAGATATTTTTCAGGCATCCTAAGTTAAATGAATGATTCAATAATTTACGAGTGAGTATTTGTTATCTTTGAGGAGTATGAAATGAATTGCATATTGTTGAATTTAAAATGCCAGTCTTGTGGATAAATCAGTCCCTGGGGGAGCCATGAGCAGCACTGTCACAGAGAGAGAAGGGGAAGGTTTGCAGGCTACAGATATTTACTTCTCTCATATTTATGGCCTGATAGTCAAAGAGGCTGAGCATTTGAAGATTCAACTGAAGTGAATCGACTTGAAGGTGCTTCCCAAAAATCTAATCTTCATATATATGTTCACAGTTGACTGGAGGGAAAGAAAAGTTAAAGCAGAGAAATACAGGCAGGGAAAAGACTCAGGCATGAGAGGAATCGGAGTCGTATGAAGTTAAACGTGGGCTGCTCTTTCGTGTCTTGAGAGATCAGAGAGATTCCTTTTTGTCTGAGTGGAAAATTTCATGCAGGGTTTGGAGAGAAATGGTCTGCTGTCCGGGACCAAAGTCAGTACCAGGGGCACTGTTGGGCAGCCCTATTTGTGTGACTTTTACTCCATATGCAGGGGGTCCAGGTATTCCAGCATCCTTGGGGGTGGCAGGCACTATATAAATGTAGGGCACTGTTATCAGCAGCACTATCACTTCAACTGCTCATTTGCAGGGAATGCTCTGCATTCTCAACCACTTTGCTGATGGTTTTAGGAGGCGGATTAAATGGAGGGCATTTAGCACATGGAGTAGTTTTGCTGAATTTAGTGGAAACCAAATCAGTTCCTGTGTAATTTCTGCAAATTAATTTTGCCATCATTACTTTTTTCCTCAGACGACCCTTATACAAATCCAATACATTGCAAATGAGGTACTTTGTTGTTTTGCTTCATGTAAAACCCAACAATCATGTATCATGCAGGCAAACATGAAGATGTTTTAGCTGATAATGGTGCACAAGCTATTAATTTCTGGCAATTAAATACATGAGTGCAAGCACACATACATAGTCAATCTCTGTGTGGTTTCTCAGTTCAGGATCACATATTAAGGATTTTTGCATTAACTTTTAAGGAAAAGGGAAAAGCTGAGGCTTTTGGCAAGAGCTGGGAATGTAGCAAAACTAATAACTGGTGGGCCTGCATATGAAAACCAGCTTGTGCCTCTACCTTTGTCTAGAAGAGGAAGAGAAGAGATTTTTATCATGTGTGGATACTGTCATCTCCTTTGTTGAAAAGAGAATAAATATCCTGAGTAAATTATTTTTAAAAAATGTAAAAAATTACTTCAGCTTTATCTAAAAAATGTATATTATTCCCTTTTCAAATTAGTAATTTCTGCTATGCATGGCATCTCCTGCCATTCAGTACCTTAATTGAAACTGTAATAATTGATGCCACCATTACAGATTTATTTCCTGTAGAAATAGTTTACACAGAGTCACAGATTCGGAAGATAAGAAAAGCATTCTGGTCATGGGCTTCTCTCCTCGAGTCGCTGTGATGATAAAAGTGATTTCCTGTTGAACAGGCAGCCCAGGACCACAATCACACGTGCATGGAGCTTCTGATTTACAGGGGTGCTTAGCACCCTGAACTCCAGTTTAATTCAGTGGGAGCTTTAGCACCAATAAATTAAAGTCAAGTATGTGTTTGAATTTATTTTATATACTGTGTGACAGGTTCTGATTACTTACATTGTCAGCTAAACTCAAGTCTACATTTTTCCCTCCCTTACTTTGTGGTGTTTCTCATGCTTGTATAAATTATTAGACAAAAACCACAGCAGCAATTCCCATTTCCCCAAAGCTCCTGCTCTTATTCTATAGATGTTTTAGCTTTTGCTTTAATGCAAACAATATATAGGGCACAGAACACTGCTGGCAGTGGTTCAGCAGTGTTTATCAAGGATGCATCTGGCTTAGCCAAGTGGCACAGGTTTACTGTGTTGTGACCAAGCTCAGAAATTGCTTAGTGTAATTCCTGTTTGCCTCAGTGCAGATCTTGGAGGCACAGAAAATTCTTGAGACATCAGTGTTCATGATAATTAGGTTAAGCAGTGTATGTGAGGCAATCAAGTGGTCATATGCATGAGTGAGCTGATATACAGAAGATATTATATTATTAACCACTGGAATATCCATGTCCGAATAGGAAAAATACCAGGACGATTAACAAGCAGGAGCTGCACACCAGAGGTGTCATTATTACCCAGTACTGTATCATATTTTGTGTGTGTTATACAAAATAGTTGTGAATATTAAAAAATATTTTAATAAACCTTCTGAGGATGGCAAATCAAGCATTCAGAAGGTAGACAAATGTAATTCTGGCATTTCCTGCACTGCCTTAATTCAACATCTTTCTGTTTATATGTTTCAGTGCAGTGTCTGATTATAGGATCACATACAATTTTTTTCCATATAATCCGTGCATCGTTTAGTGCAGGAGGAGACCTATTCTTTGGATCACCTGGGATCTGAAATAGCTCCATTTGCAAGCTGATAGTTTAAACTCCTAGCAACCCAGACATGCCTACATAACCAGCAAGCTTATCTAAGGTCTTCTGTCTCAGGGAATAAATTAACCCCTTCAATCCCAATAGCCAACCATGAAAAAAAGAATAGAAATCAAGTCACACATGATTTTTATTTAAAAGCATTGCAGTCTTTTATTGTTTTTCTGTAATTTGATGTGTCATTAATCTCGTAAATATTTAATGGCAGAAGGGTGCAAGCAAGAAGGAGTAAGATGTTGTAAATGTATTGTTGCCTATTTCTTTTTTTCCTTTGAAAACTGTACATTTTGGTTTTTTTGCTATGAAAAGAAGTAATTCCATGTTGAACTTGGTCTGCTGCATGGAATACAGGAGCACAACTGCCTTTCTAGGAGTGTGTTAAATCGAAGTGGGGTATTTTCCTGAATTGAGATTTTTAATAGGAAATTTAAGTGGTTTTGAAACCCTACTTACTGTGAACGCTGGAGGGAAGGAATGTGTTACTGTATCTACTTCTGAGCTGTATTTTGAGAGTCTGCATGAGTCGTCAAAGGTGCCTGTGTGAGATGTGACCTTTTCAGATTGTATTTATTATGTCTTCCCAAATACACACCATAGCTGTACAGTGCCTGTCAACATTACATTTAGTGAAACTGGTTCTCTGAAGGGAAGAGTTCTTCTTTGATACTTAAATACTCCCCGTCTGAAGCTGGTCCTGGAAATGGTAAAATCTCCATGAAGGAAATTGTGAGGAGAGGAAGAAATATGTTTAAACCTCTTTCCCCCCTTTCTATTTCAAAATCCTTCCTCCTGTTGTCTCACACTTCTCCTTGTGATCTGTTCTTTATATTTTACTTTGTTCTTCTGAGGGCTTTTCAAAAAAATGAAGTGCAAGTATCCAATCTCCAATGAAACACAGTGCATTTATAATATGTTGTATACAGACCATGTTGGACATGCCTCTCCTTCCCAGAAGTGTCTCAGCCACAGCACCTGGCTGTTGCCACCTGTGTTGGTCATGGAAGATGGTATTAAAACATTTTTAGCCGTTCCAACACTTTAGTGTCTCCTTCTAACTTGGCAAGTTCTAATTATAGCTCCTAAGCTCTCACTGGGGCCAAGTGTCCACAGCAGGGATCAGAGCCACAGACAAGAAATAATGAAATATATATTAGACCTATTGAAAACATGGAAAATATTCTGTTGTTTAACCCTAGCCACCTGAGCAATATTCCACCCTCTTTCTGCATCATGGGTGGAGACCTTTGTGACCTGGTTTCACAGGTTTGCTGAAACTTGTCTCAAAGCTGAATTAAGTGTCATTCCCCACTCTATTTGCAATTTAAAAAATAACCATTAAGTGTAAATGCAGGATATGGCATTCTGGGAAGTGAGTAGTTAGGATTGAATTGGTTTAGATTCTGAAGAGGAACATTTTGGAAACTTGCTTTAAACAAATGTTGGTCGGTAATGTGAAAACTTAGTTCATTTATCTGCATGCCTCAAAGGGTCATATCAGACAGTCTGATTTGTGTCATTGTACTTTCTCAAATCTTGCAGTTAGATCAGGCTATCAAAATCTTCCACAGCTGTGCAGTTGGTCTTTACAGTAATATGTCCTTCCTAAATCCCCACTGTGAAAACAGTTGTCCTCGGTGGGCTGGATCTCATCTTGTCTTGAGCAACCTCATCTATCTTCCTGCTTTGCCCTGCTGCAGACAGGCTGGAACAGCTCTGAACACAACTGGACTCTGACCAAGGCCTTTGGGCAATCCCATAATGTTTCCAATAAATCAAAATAAACTGGCCAGCTGCTCTTTCATGTCCCCTCAATGGGCTGTATGTCTTGTTTGAAACGGGAGAAAGTATTTTATGGATTGAGTATTTTGGCAGGAAAACAAAAAAAGCCTCCAGAGCCCTCAGGTAGCAAACCTGGGTGATGGGAAAGCAGCTGGCAGGGATAAAGCTTGTGGATGGCTGGGGGGAGAAGGAGTGATAGAAGAACAAAAGGTCTTGATCTTGTAATTGCAGAGTGCATCCTCTCCAGTGTGAGACCAACAGGAGGACCAGAGCTAACTTTTATTTGAAGGAATTCTTTTTTTTCCTCTCCACAAACTGTGCTGGTGAATGGGGAGACCAATTTACTGGTTAAGATGTACCACTTGCTTGACTTTAGTATTTTTATTTATTTTCTGTTCTTCCATGTAAGAGTAATAATTGATCACTGGAAACATTCTTCAAAGCCCTCATGGGTGTACTTCTTGTGGGTGTAGATAAGTACACAGGAGCATCTCTACATTAAATGCTCTGTGGGCTCCATTATTCTTTTTCTTCACTTTGCATGGGCTTCACCCTCTTGTGGCTCTAAAGGATGGAAACTAGATTACTCTTATTTTCTCATGTATGAATCAGCAGACAGTCCTATTCTTTGTCTCTCATTGAGAAACTGAAGAAAAAAATACATGAAGTTGAATGTAAACATTCCCAAACTTCTTCTTTTCTTTTTTTTTTTTTTTTTTTTTTTTTTTTTTTTTTTTTTTTTTTTTTTTTTTTTTTTTTTTTTTTTTTTTTTTTTTTTTTTTTTTTTTTTTTTTTTTTTTTTTTTTTTTTTTTTTTTTTTTTTTTTTTTTTTTTTTTTTTTTTTTTTTTTTTTTTTTTTTTTTTTTTTTTTTTTTTTTTTTTTTTTTTTTTTTTTTTTTTTTTTTTTTTTTTTTTTTTTTTTTTTTTTTTTTTTTTTTTTTTTTTTTTTTTTTTTTTTTTTTTTTTTTTTTTTTTTTTTTTTTTTTTTTTTTTTTTTTTTTTTTTTTTTTTTTTTTTTTTTTTTTTTTTTTTTTTTTTTTTTTTTTTTTTTTTTTTTTTTTTTTTTTTTTTTTTTTTTTTTTTTTTTTTTTTTTTTTTTTTTTTTTTTTTTTTTTTTTTTTTTTTTTTTTTTTTTTTTTTTTTTTTTTTTTTTTTTTTTTTTTTTTTTTTTTTTTTTTTTTTTTTTTTTTTTTTTTTTTTTTTTTTTTTTTTTTTTTTTTTTTTTTTTTTTTTTTTTTTTTTTTTTTTTTTTTTTTTTTTTTTTTTTTTTTTTTTTTGTGTTCTGAATTTCTACAAAAATTTCTGCAGGTCTAACAGCTATATAATGTATAAATCATTATAAACAAGGCATGAAAGGAACTTCACTGTTTATACTATAACTTCCCTGCCCTTTAGCAGTGATGAAAACTGAAAATACCAGTGCATCTTGAATTCAAAGGAGAAAAAAAAATAGATGAGAGATCATAAAGGGGTAACACAGTTCAGCTAGACTCAGCGTTTGGAATATTAAGCAGATTTGACCCATGCTGAGAAGAGTCTGAAGAGCAAATTCTTCTCAGCACCATCTCTTATGTCAGGACCCTGATTAACAAAGACATTTAAATAATGTCACTGCACTTCATACAATTTGAGCCTATTTTCTCTTTTGTATAGCTTGTGAATGTAATTTTTTTTTTACTTGCCATATTTGACCTCTATGTCCTAATAGTGGCAGGCAATGATACTTTGAATTATTATGCTGAATATAAATGTAAGCTTCAAAACTAACAAAGCTTTTGTTCCTTTCCTGATGAAAGCACAATTTTGCAGTTGCTTTAAATATTATAGCTCTAAGTCTGCCGTTGCTACTTCTACTAAGGATTTCTCAGTGAATTCATTAGAGGTGTCTGTTTTCATAGCCTGGCTTGTACAAATAAGAAGCAGGGATTTGAAAGTTCAGGGTCTGTCTTGCTGTGCTTAAGCTGCAGCAGTGCTACATGTGCTGAATCTGGTTTTATGTTTCTAGCGAGGAATAAATCAAGCTGAACTGGGAATTCTATCATTAGGGGTTTTAGCTCTCTAAGGCTAAAACTAAGGCAAAGTTTTAATATTTGTTAATTCACCTGTATGAATTAGTATTTTCTAGGGGGCACACTAATTTTTGAAGGAACAATTCTATAAACATAAAGGTAAGGAAAAGCCACATGTGTTCTCCAGGCATGTGAAAATAATTTCAAGGGTCAGTGGCTTCACAGTTGGAATTAACAACATGGTAACAGAAGTAGGAAGAGGAGAAAGTGACTGCAGTTCCATTTTTTTTGGTGTAATGCAGAGAACAGTGATGTTCAGAGAATGCCCCTAATGAAATAATGTTTCTAGAAAAAAGGGTTTTTTCTCTTCATTACACAGATTATTTTAGTTTCTTTTTTTCAACTCTCCTAATAAAATCTGTTTCTAGATGAAGAAAGGGTAGAGGAGAAATGAATGGACTAAACCTCTTTATTTCAAATTGTATCTAGAGATTTAGGACACAACAAACTTCCAATGATGATAATTTCAGCTTTCGAGTGGTTTTCTACATTTCTGTTTTTGGAATAATGGAAATTAAACTGCTGTTCTTTTGATTGAAATATCTGAAAATGGAAGTGATTTTAGTGAGAAACTGTTCTTCCCTTACTGAGTATCAAACTCAGAGTTTGCCCAAAGCCTGTGTGCTGTGTTTTGAGGTAGCCTGAACTGTAGGGATCGCCTGCCAACTGCCCAGATGGAAACTCTAAATCAGGCAGCAGGCAAGTGTGGGATTGCCTCTGTAAAAAATATAATTTTTCAGTTGTTTTGCAGATTAGGAACCTATCACACTTCATTGCTGTCATACAACCCTTAACATTTTTTAGGGAGATGCAGGGAGCACAGTGTAGAATAGGAGATGAGTAAACACATTCTTATGTAACAGGAAATTGTGTCAGATTTAGATTTCATTGCAATCCATACCATGAACAGGTTTTGTTTCTTTCCTCATGCTTTATTCTAAACCCTTAATTCATTGCACTTAGGGAACATTAAATATTTCCCCAAATCGTTCCCAATCAAGGCTGTCTGTTACAGCTGTTTGGAGTGAACACCACAGGCTGGGAAGGTACTTACAGCGAACCATTTCTTCCTTCCAACAGGTTCTCACTTCACTGTCACATAGTCAAAGAGAACTGGTGAAAGGGCAGCTTTCCAGCATCCTGACACCTGGCTTTCCATGATTTTCAAACAGGGAGCTGGAATATTTCCTTTTATCAGCTGAGATATCTTCAGGGCTGGTGGATGAAATGAAAGACTCTTTGCATTACACATTTGAAAACTTTGTTCAACATGTGATGCTTTTGCCAATATTTAGTGTCTGCCATGTAATCCATCTCTCCTGTTAAAATCCAAAGTATCCTGCTGTTGTTGCATTAAGACAACTATTTAACAAAACATACAGGAATTAGAGAAAAAGAAATGGTATGCACTTAAGCATTTTCTGTAAGTTTTAAAAATCACTGTGTGCAGACATCAAACACAAATCTAAATTGTAAAAGCAGTGGGTTTATCTTTTATTTAGAATAAAACAATGCATTAATGTAGTAATCACATTTTCTAAAGTCTCATGGAACCCAAGAAAGCTTTTCATACCTACTACTACAAAATACCATCCCCAGGGATGCTACTGAATAGGGTAAAAAGGGGATGAATGTGATTCATTTAACTTTGAAATAAAAAGTAGCAAAGTATCTGATAATCTTTTTGCCCTTCATTTTCCTGGATGTGTGCTTGAGAAGTCCTTTTTTTGCTCATTGTCACCATCTAGGCTGTGTTTGTTTTGTTTCCTATCGAACTACTCCCATTTCAAAGCCAGTTTTCCATTCTGAGGCAATTAGCAGCCTGACAGCCACCAAAAGATGGAGACTAATTTTTTTTTTAAACTATGATGACTTCTACCAATAGGCAGAAAGTCTTGATCTGAATCAATCTTTTTTTTCCATTTCACTTTGTATTTTATCAATTAATATTGCCCCAAGATCTCATCTATCATTGCAGTGTCATTTCTATGACAAGTTCTGCCAATTATTTTCTGTTTAATTAACACATTCAGCACCATTTAAGAGTGAGACAAATGTAGGTTTTGCTAAAAAGAAAAGAGATGCTGATTCTGGCTAGTGAGGGAGGTGCCCTGAAGATAGCTGTGGGTCAGGGCAGGAGAACCACATATCCAGTTTGTCCCCAGAAGAAAAGATTCCTATGAAAGGAGGGAGACTCTGTGTGGCTGGAGGGTATAAGGTGCTGTGGGGATTATAGCTCGGAAGGAGAGAGACTTTTCTCTGCTGGATCCCCATGGAGTGTCTTTATCTGCTCTCTTTCCTTGCCCTGTGCTGACAGCATTTCTCCTCAGGGAAATTCCCCTAACTCTGAGAAATCCACCGTGGGCAAAAAGATGATATAGTTGCAGCTCTGCCACAGAAACATGTCATTAGTCTAAGCCAGTTGACATGCTCTTGAAGAACACAATTTGCTGTATAATTCAGAGCCCTACCCCATGCTCTTTTAAACCATGACTGTTACAAAACCAGATGGAAAACGAGGATGCTACAGTGCTTTCCTTGGAAAAGCATTTGGGTTGTGCCATGTCGGGCATGACAGCAAATCTGGACTGTGCTGCTAACAGAGCAGCTCCACTCTTTGGAGATGGGCATCCCACTGACACTGAGCAGACTGTTCCACAATTCCCTGGCAGCATGCAAGAAGTTAGAGGACATATAACATTTTTTTTTTACTGTATTGCTCAGTTTTTGCATTTTGTTTCTCTTGGAAGTTGGAGATATAGTTTTAAAAAATCAGAATTATCATTCAGAAAATGAAGGATACATACTTAGGAAACACAAATATGCAGCATATAGTATTGCCTGATGTTATGCCAGAATAGTTTCTACATTTTTTTAAAAATTAGGTATTATAACCCTATATTTTGATTTTTAGTTCATTTTATATTCATACTTACTTCAAAAGGTGCCTAATGTGATACTAAAACCACATCAAAATCAACTGATTGCTTTTGGGTAGTGTGTGGATGACCACTGCAAAATATTCCAGTGCAGAATGGAAAGAAGTTAATGGGCTTTATAGTAGTATATTTTACTGAGCTTACAATGAAAGTCGAAAAAAAGCCATAGATAAGTTTTCCTGTTTGTATTGAACTTTAGCGTTACTTTTTAATTTAAAGTAACTTTGCCTTTCTTTCCTCGGTGCCTCTGGTACATTGTATGTGCGTTTATGTTGTGTGTATTTCTGAACAGGTGTTTAGAATTTGGACTCAGATCCAAACACATGAATTCTTCAAGGGCAAAGGCAGCATCACTTGTCATTGATTCTGCCAAGCATTTAAGAAGAAGTGACATTTACCAGGGCTTGTTTTGAAGATTTATAAATGCAATATAGATTTGGCAAGAATAGCTGCCTCAATAAATGTTGTGCTGTAGCATGTAAGCATGGGCTTTACCACCAGCGGATTCACAAGCGCTATGTCATCCAAGTAAAAATAAATATTCAATAAACAATTTATTAGGGATGCGAGCTCACTTCTGCTTCATTCCACTTGGAAAGACTTGAAATCTGTTGCCTACATAGTGTTATTAAGGACACAATGAAATGAAGACAAATTAATTGAGGGACTGTCACAACTGTGTCAGGGAAACTTTCCCTGGCCAACAAAAATGATGCAAAGCGTAGCAGGAGAAGGGATATATCCAGGCTGTATACATGAGGGTGTTTGGTATAACAGCCAGGGATAACTGAATCCTAACACCTGGCTAGAAGTTATTCTTCCCTGGGTCTGGCTTTTGTTTTATGGAAAGTGCCTTGCATTCTTCAAGGGTGCTTGAAGAACTTACACTAAAAGTAAACAGGATTTACAACCATTATGATCATTTGTACTACCAGACCTGTGTGATAGGGCAGTAATGTGAATGATAACAGGAGTGATAAAAAATTGCTTTCTGCTTCCTATTCCCTTTATCAATGTAAGGCCATAACGTGGGGAGAGTGGGAAAGGATCTATTTTAGCTTTTTCAGCACAATATTTGTACAAGGTCCCATACAGGAGCTTTTTCTTGCAGCTGTCCATCCTGCAAAGCCCCACACCATCCCAGGCTACACAAAAATTGGGCCAAAACCTGCTCTGGGCAAACCTTTCAGCCAAGCTTCGCCAGTACTAACGGAGAGAAAAGTTTTTTGAGCATATTTATCCACACGTCATAACCTGCTCAGACTCTAATGGGAAAATAATGTCCCTGTGTCTGTGCCAGGTATCACTGGGGGAATGCTGGGTGACATCTGAGTGTGCAGGACAGGTGCTCCAGGAAGGGAACACCTGGGGAGTGCCTCATGCCTTGCAGTGGTGGTGCTTGGGCAGCTGAAATCGGGTGTGGTTGGACAATCTTATTTTGCCTCCACTGCAATGCACAAAAAACCCCCCAAAAGATTACGCCCACAAAGTATATAAACATCACAGACAACTAAACAGATTTTTTTCCTAAATACAGAATAGATGTGAAAAAGACTTAATTGTCTTTTTTATGACATACCAACGCGGATAAGAATATCTTCGCTGTAATATTGGAAATCTTGACCAATTCTAATGTACTTTCAAGCAAACATGATTATCAAAAATTATCTTTCTGAGTAACACTGGATATATTTGGCTTCTAAAAATGTCATAGATTTAAGGGCATAGCTTGGTACTGCATAGAGCAAAATGAACCAAACCTGACTCACCTGCTAAATATAATGTAAAGTACAAAAGCTCAGTCTTATCTGGCTGTCAAGACAGACGTGTTCCGTTTATATGTTTGAACCTTTGGCATTTAGCTGAGAAGTAGAGAAGGAAATATTTTCTTTCATGTTATATAATGCATGTAAAGTAAAATCTAAATACAGTTTATTTTATATATATAGACATAGAAATAAATGGTAAGAATAGAAAATTAGCAATAAATCATTGAATTTCAATGCCCTGTGTTTCTCTTTTATTTGTCATAGTAAATAAAAGAAGTTAATCCTAGATTCTAGTTTCCTCCTTTCAAGAAATAGTCCTGAAGTGTTAAATAAACTGATTGTTTCTCTAGATAAGGTGTTTTTTTTCCGTGTGAAACTGCTAACACTGTGAAATTCACTCACTGCTCTTTCCTTTCCAAGATTTGTGCCTTTTGAGGCCATGATAGCAAACATTTTGTAGGTAGATTGCCTTGCTGAACTACAGATTTGGACAACTGAACCACAAGCATTTTGGAGTTAGAAGAGGGCAGTTCTTTGTCATTTTATTCTGATATTTGGAACAGCCATGGAGGAGAGTATGGAACTCTTGGAGACCTCAGCTCTTGCTTACATTTACACAGAGAGTTGCTTATAATTTCTCTACTAAGAAACCTGGTCAGTGACACAGAGATCTTAATTTAAATAACAAAATACTTGTAAAAATTGTGCAATATTCTAGCTTTTTGACTTTATGTCTTTTGTTGTGAATTAGCTTAAACTGCTCTCAGAGCAATCAGATTGATTGCTGCAGGTTTCATCTATCAAGACTGTTATAACATGGGGGGACCACTGCTATTAATTAAAGCTACATTACATTTACCAGTATTATTTATATGTCTATTGAAGTAGTTTATAGATGAATAGAATAATCAATGTTCCTTTCTTATTGCATTTTATGCCTTCCTTAAAAAGAATTAATATGCAGGTTTTGTTTTCTTAACATGGGAGAAAAATGCATGTGACATTTAACCAGGATACCCTGAGGACGTGGAAAATAAGGCACATGACTGTTCCACCACATCAAAAGTATGGTAATGGGCAGCAGTCGATTATCTAGAAATATATCATTATTTCTTAAAGCTGGGAGCCACTGATCAGAAGACTTATCTTCTGTAACCGTACTCAGTGTGAGACATAAGAGCTACACCACCAGTGTTTTTGTAATGCTCTACCATCATTGATGCTTCCCTTCAGCCTTTGCTTTAAAGCAGGTTTGCTGCTTTGTTCAGCAGTCAGAGCTGCTGGTGGACAAATATCTGGAATGAATGGTGTTTTTGAAAAGATATTAAATTCCTTGATACTAATTGCTAGTCCTTACATACACTGAAGTTAAGGAAAAAACCAACTACCTACCACTTAGCTCACGCCACATTGCAGTGGCTCCTGGTGGACTCTGTTTTTGCCACTGTTCCTTGTTTGTGCCAGCCCAGTTCTATAATATTCAAAAGGCCTCATGAAATGCAGTACAACTTAAACCCCTGAAATTGTGTTTTGTTATATCTGTGATGCAGGCAGAGGAACGAGCCACAGAGCTGGTGTTGCATTCCAAGTGGAAGGGCAGATCCAAAAGAAGGCATGAGTGCTGCTGGTCCCCACTCCCGGTGCTCCCCGCTCTGTGGCTCAGCCTGCAGGTCCAGGCTACACCTCAAACCACGGTTTGTGCCCAGAGAAAGTTCTCTGAGGCCATAGTGAGCACACTGGGAATAGCAGGTCTGTGCAATTAATGTTAGACCTTCATGGCATGAGATTAGTGGAGCTGTTTCAGAATACTTGGATTTTAGCTGAATATAGAACTCACAAAGATTAAATTTCTCCCAGGGCTGATAGGAATTTTATGTTCCCTCTGTATGTTTTATTTCAGTGTTATGTCATTGTTTCTTTTTTTGAGGCATTCTATTAATGTCAGAATTTCCAGTAAATTACATTTAAACCTAGCTGCCCTTTAGAGTTATGAGCAAAAGAAATGATGAAGGTTTTTGAATGAAGTGATGTGTTATGAATCAACGCCAACAGGAAATGTGCTCATAAAGACTCAGATGTTAGGGGCTTTAAGTTTCATATCTGATGAACTTGATCCAGCTCTTCAACTGAAAATATTTTAATTCATTGATAATCTTTCTCAAAAACTAATTTAGAGATTAAAAAAACCCCCTTTTTAGTAGCATTGTGGTATATTTTGGTAAAACTGAGTCGCAGCTCTATTGTGGCATATTTTAAGTGTTCAGAGAGATCAACCCCAGAAGGCAGTAAAGAAACAATAGTGTGTGCAGCTGACAAAGCATCAGTGTGAATCCATGAATCAGCACTATATGAATTGTCCAAAAATGTTATTAAAGCTTACTGAGGTATTTGCTTCATGAAAAAAGGGAGGGAAAACGAACACCATGTTGGAAATCATGTCAGTCAGAGATTCTCTCATGAAATCCTTTTCACTGTTGGCTAAAATAAATCAAATTATATAATTTTTACCCACAGACAACAGCTAAATACATGGGCAGACACTGCACCTTGGCTTACAAATGGTACAGTAATTTGTTAATTAGAATTGAATTGTAAATCAGAGCCCTGAGATGCAAAGACTAAAAAGACTTAAATGAAAAAATTATCTGTCATTCAATGTACAGTAATTGTATCCTCCATTGCAGTTGGCTGGAGGGTCAATACCCAAAAAGTTTATGTGCACAGGAAAATGAACAAGATAATTCAAATACTCCTCTGGCTGAAAATACCTTTTAGGGTTGCACAAATTCAGTGTGTGTATTTTCTCTACACGGGGTGAATTCAAAATGAAACCTGAGGAGCTCTAATCAGATTTTGGGGGAACAGCATGACCTGCAGATTGTTCATCTTTGCTTCAGGCAAACTGACTTGGCTAATGCAGTTCCCTGGAAAACTCCCAGCTTTCAGCAGCCAAGATCCTTACAAGGTTCCTGAGGGAACCCTTGCTTCTGCAACTGCTGGGCTTTTATTAATAATAATAGCAACAATAACAATTATTGTTATTGTTATTGCTGTAGAAAGAGACTCTGCAAATGCATGCAATATATGGCCTCTCCCAGGAGGAATTTACAGTCCCAGAGAAATGGCTTAAAAGTGGAAAATGGAGGATATGGTTCTGCACAAACTGTGTGTAGAGTTTCTTCCAATCCTTTAAAATAAACAAATTACCTTTTATCTGCTTTAATTTGTATTTGTCAAACTGCAGGACAGAGTGTGATGAGTAGCAGACCTCAGGCCCTTCCTAGGGCAAGTGTTTCAGGAATATCGAGTTTCCCAGTGGGATACACTGGGGGTGTCCTGGAGAAGCCTTTGCTCTGGCTCATTGTAAGCCTCCCTCCACTCTGCTGGTGCATGGTGTGTGCTTTGGTCAGAGGGAATTTGGTTCAGAAGCAAAGGTGGAGGTGTCCTTGCCGCTGCAGCCCTCCCTGTCCAGCCCAGGGCAGCACCCCTGGGCATTGGCTTGGCCTGTGCAGCTGAGAGCTCTGCTCTGACAGCCGAAAATTGATTTTTCACAAACATCAATGAGAGCCCAGCAGTTACATAAAATGAGGGTGAGAACCACTACGTGGAGCTGAAAAAACAGTTCTGCTCCCAAGCATTTTAAAAATACATGAAGAACTGTAGATCTGAGATGAATTTGCCAGAATAAGTGTAACCTGTATATTCACTTAATTTTCTGTACTGATTTAAGTGCCAGTGCATTTCCAACCAATTCTACCTTGTTACAGGTGATGTTTTAATTCCTAGACTGAAGACACTTCAAAAGTCCTTTCCCAGGAACTATATTTTTTGTGACAATAAGGCTGTCATCCTACTGATAGCATTGAATGAATTGGATAAAATAAAATGAGAAGGAAAACCTGCTGATTTTAAATGCATTGTTAACTACTATTTGGACAAAATCTCCATTCTTAGCATTGTGCAGTCTAGCATTACAACCAATTTGTGCATACTTAAAGAGATCCTGTGTTTGAGAAAAATGAATGAAAGTGTAGAGTGGTGTAAGACATCTTGGAAGGGAGTAAAAAGATAGAAAAAGAAAGAGAAAGGAACTGAATAATGAAAGTAATTTTGACAGAAAACGAAAGATCATCGCTTCTTATTCTAAAAGGAGATTGCAGAGGATTAATGTATTAAAGAGCTGTTTTGCAACGTGGAGCTAACATCAGACCTTTTTGGGTTAAATTTGGAATAGTTACATGCATCTTGATGTGATTGTCAGCTACTGCAGATGGGTTCAAAGCTCGGTGAAACAAGCAAAGTAGTCTCATCTTTATTTTAGTGTCACTGTTTTGAGTGCATGCGAATATTTCCTCATGTTCATGAAAACTCCTTGGGCTGACAGCACTGAGGAGATGTCTGTGCATAGTCCAGGGGCAGAAAGAAATGGAGGAATAGGAGGTGCACCTTTACTCACCATATAAAACAAATATGTCACAGCCTAGACACTGCAGAAAGATATTCAAGTTAAAGGTGTGATTTGCCATAAGTTAAATTAAGGATGAACATTAGTATAAAGTTGTAAAAACGCAAGACAACCTCTCTTCCTAAAAAGCATTTCTGTGAATGGAATGGTCTGCTTTGGCGTTGAGGGTCAACAGTTTATGGAAAGGTTTATATGCATGGTGAATAGCATGGGATCCATCTCAAGGATTTGAGAATCCTGTGTCCATTCTGCTACAGCCTTTGGAAAGTAACCTGTTTTATGTGAAAGTCAGGAGATATATTTTGCATTATCACATTATTCTTTTATTACTATCAGCTCCAGCGGTAGAAAACTCTTATGTAACAATTAGAAACTTTCTCTTGTAGAAACCAATTATTTGTAGCTCTCTGCAAGAGCTGAAATAAAGGTAAGGAAACATTGCGTACTGAGTCCTGTGAGAGCATTTTATAATCTCCTTGGCAAATGAAGCACTCATTTGGTTTTTTCAAATAATAGAAAAATTTCAAAAAAACTGGAGAGAAAAGCCTTTCCTCTACCTTCTGGGATAGTTACTTAGAGTAAATTAAAATCAGGACTGTAAGCAGATCATGGTTGTAATTCAATTCTATGGAGATTATCACTTTTATGTATAATAAAACAATATATGAAAATTTGAAGCCGTAATCCTTAGGCAGCCCTTTCATCTGTTCATTCAAACAGAAGCTCTTTGCCTGTAAGTGTGAGTGAATTGCTGCGGAATGCAGCAAATTAAATTCTCCCATATTAGAAAGATCTCACTAGAAGCTCCAAAAGAAGGCAACAAAGTCACAAAGCAAACTTGGTATACCCGCATTGGTAAAGTCAAGGCAACAAAAAAAGCTCCTGATGACTTTCAGGAGAGGATGACACAGCTCCAGCTGAAATGGACTGGACAAGAGTGGTGATGACTGCTTATAACCCCTAGCCATTTCTTCAGATAAATTCTGAACGAGATTTTCTTGTCAGCTAGAAGGCAAACACAAAGTTAGACCAGAGCAAAAAAATTCCATTAAAGTAAGTTTTTGTGGAAGTTTAATACAAAGTGTCTTGGCAGACTTTCTTCCAATTTTGTAGAAAACATTTTAGTCAAAATTTTCACTAAAAATGAATATTCCTATACAAAGAAGTGGGGTCATTAAGTGGTTGTGCTTTAAGAGCTGGATTTAATGTCTCTATTTATATTTTTGCCATTAACTTGTCATTTCAAGTTGCATTGCAAAATTGCTTTTGGATGAAGTTTTATTTTAAGACAAAACATCAGGATTTTATCTTTTGGCTGCAATCTTAGGTAGGAAATACAGCAATAGCAATTGAAAGTCTTAATTTTGTTGTACCCAGCAACGTCAGCATTAAAGCTAAAATTTTGACTTAGCCAGAGCTGAAATATGTGAACATTATTGGGTACGTCCTTGAGCTCTGAAAAGGGAGGTCTGGAATGAGAACAAGTGCAGCTCCTCTGGAGAATGGGGAAAGGCAGCCTGCAGAAAGGCATGGCTATATGTTGACCTGTCTGTTGTGAAAATAGGGAAGAAAGCAAATCATTCCCAATTCTGCAGACGTTCTGACAGCTAAAGGAGGCATTAACAATTTGCAGCACATGGCATGGGGGATGAAAGTCTCTGAGCTCTACAGCTGAGAGTTTCCTGGCTGAAATCAAGTAGCAGTTGAAGGTAACTCAGGGAAAAAAACTATTTTATAATGCACCATGTAGGGACAAAATGCATAACATTACCAAAAACTGGAGAAAAAATAGTGTCACAACTCGAAAATAGTGCCTGTTCTGGCTTTAATTCTGGAAATTTGCTTTTATGAATAAGTTTGAACTAAAATAAGTTAAGGCAGAAGTAGCAGATTAATGTTTTCAACAGTTGCTATTATAATTTACATGCGTTAAATATGTGATCAGGAATATTTGGAAAGACACTCAAGTTTCTCTAAGATGGAAAACAGAGTCAAAGGCACACAAAAGAATGTCATTGCTTAGAAAAGCTGATCAGCTGAGAGAAGGAAATACATGTTTGAATTTTGAATATCTTTCAATAATTCTTTGTAATTGCTGTAACAGCAAAGCAAATTAAGCAGGTCAAGTGAAATTTTATGCTGAATTTGAAAATTATTTTTACATTGATTTTGGAGACAGAAGCTAACATCTTCACAACTGTGAATCTCTGAAACTGCTTTCTTCACTATTTACGCTGCTTGCTTTTGATTTGATTTCAACTAATAAAGTAATTCTTAGAAGAGTACTCTGTTGACACAGTCATTGCTAAGTGTTGAATATTATGGGGACCTAAACAATAGGAATTTTATTATTATTTTTGTGGTTGTGGGTAAGAATAGTAATAATAATAATAATAATAATAATAATAATAATAAACTGTGCACTGGAAATAAAAGATCCAGGGAGGTACCTGATGGTAACAGGGAAAGACTGTTGTATCTGGTGAACCTCCATTAGATTTGACCTTCCAGCTGGATTTACTAAAGATATTAATGTCTTCACTGTCTTTATACTGGCATTCCCTTTTCATATACATTTAGGTTATGGAGTTCCAATTAATAGAACAAAATAATTAAACATTGGGCTGACACCAATGAAAAGTGCTACTTTTGTAGGGAAAACTTGTACTGATGACTGTTTTTTGTGGGGTCTCCCTACTATCAATGACCTTCAACTGAGAGAAGTTTTGTGGCTGCTGCTGCTGTTGTCACAGTATTTGCGTCATTTAGGGTCTGCCAGAGTCCTTCTCTTTCCTGGACATTGCCCTCTGTGGGAATTCGCAGCAGAGCTGCCGCAGGGGGGATGGATAATCGGGGCTGGGAGTCTCCCCGCACTGCTCCCCGTTAGTGACATGGAAGTAATGCGTGCACAAGAGCTCTGCTGTGATCCTGCTCAGCCACTGGAGACAAATTGGAATAATTGGGTGGCGAGGCCAGGGCTGGCGCGAGGTGTGACGGCACAGACAAAGGGAACAGGAAATCGCCATACGGCGTCATACGCTCCTTCTCAACCTTAATTTTGATTGCAGCTGTCAGCGTGGCATTATGGCTCTTGAATGTGCTGTTTTATTCAGCTCAGTGTGTGGGAGATATTTTTTTGAAACTGAAACAATGCTGGAAAATGATTGGCATGAGGTTAGCTTTAGGCACGCTGCAGTTCCTGATATCGTTGCATAAGAGACAGCAATATTAAATTACTGACAAGGGGATTTTTGAATTAGTTAAAATTTGTGTTTTTCATCCATGTCTTGTTCTAACACTGATGTGAGTTAGAGGTGCTGGAGATACAGCTGAGAGGGCATATTCTCTTAACTCTTGTTTCTTAAGCTCTGTATCAAGTATTCTGTTTTTCTTCCATCTACTCTTTTTTAGTGCCATAGTTACATTTTTTTACAGCATTAAAGATGACAGTGCACCTTTACTGTTTTGAAATGTATTAGGAAAAAAAGTAAAATAGTGCAATGGGAAAAAAACAATATACTGAAGATGATAACGGACATACATGCTCTTGACCAGTGAGAACTGGCATCACAATGGTTTCATATGCTCCTTTACTGAAAACATTGGTTTTTGGAGGCACAAGAATCTGTATTGCTCAGAATTGAAAGAGATTAATTTCGTATCTGTATGCAGGTACCATAGATGAACTCTTCTTGCTTTAATTTGAAAAAACCTCTTCAGAATTATTAAATTTATTTTCCTTCAAAGTTTATGTCATTCATTGTGTATTCTTTAGCTTTTAATAGGGTTAACATTGGCTTAGAGGTAGAAAGTGAAACTAACGGTTTTGGACTCATAGTTCATAAATTTGTAGTTTGAAGGCTGTGCTAATGATTTTAATATATATGTATTTTACCTGAACTTTTTATGTTGCACGTTCTCCTAAACTTGAAAATTATCTTAGTTTTTTCTCCTTCATGAGATTATAAAACAAACAGAAATGTGTAGTTCGAGACAACAGAGAAGTAAACTTGAACATACATACATACATACATATATATAAATAAATACATATGGAATATGTATCAACCTTGTTTTAAAAATAATTCTAATTACACTACACCAAAGCAATCTTAGGTGTATGGTGACTCATTTTTGTGTGTTCACATAGAAGCGTGCTCTGAGCAGCCTTAGATTTAGATTTTTGAAACTATTTGAATCCATCTTCTTATGTGGCATGTTTGAAAAGGTGATATTTACATTTGAAAAGGATGAATCAGAAATAAAACCAGATTAGACAGAGACAGATATTCTTCCCCCTTCCAGCTGTCTGGAGTCATTTACTGTAGCCATTAACATCTAATATGGCTTCAAGTGAAGTGTTTCTTTAATAAACTTGAATAACATTTTTATTTAAGAAAAGGAGAAAGAAGGGTCACAAGTGGAATGTTAGAAAGCTTTTTTTGTTTGTTAAAGCCTTCATGCATTATTACATTAGTTCTGATTTTTTTTGTTATTATTTTCACTAATGAAAAAGAAAAGTTTGCAATGCAGTCCAAATAAATCTTGCCCAAATGGGGCCTTTTAATTTTACCCCTACATCTTGTCTAAATCCCAGACAACAGTATAGTTTTAATGCTTCCTAGGCCTGTCTAATTTTATATTGAACGTTTTAAAGTATCTTCTCCCTAGGATGAAGATTTGAAAAGTAATAAAGTAAGTTTTCCTTCTGCATGCTCAGAATTGCCTCCTTTGGCAGGAGGGACAAATCCCCTATTTAGATTTCTTTAATTCGAGAATTTAGCAAACAGACAAGTAATTCCACTCCAATAGGGCGGAAAAATCTGAAGAGCCCAATGGATAAAGCACCCATCCAAGCAGTGAGGTGGCCAAGTTGTGGGTTCTGCTGAGGCTGAGGATGCTTTATGTGCATTCTAAGAGTCGCCACCCTGCCCACCAACAAACCTCATGTTTATGGTGATGGCGTTTATAATGTGTATGTGAAATAGGGACTGAACCAGAAATCCCCCTTCCAAGTTCTAACAATTTCCCTTTGTGGTTCTAACAACCAGATCCAACTGCTTCCATCTGGTGCTGGAGAGGATTTTTCTTTAGGTGGTTTCTTACAGGAAGATATTTTCAGGATAACCATATCTGGATCTTTTATCAATATTCATTGGAGAGATTTGTGGTGTTTGGCTGCACATGGCATAAAAGCAGAAATTCTCTTCAGCTATGTGATATTTTGTTATTAGATATTTACAGATAATTGCATGGGCAAATTCTATGATCTGAAGTGTTACCGTAACATGTAAAATCGGCAAATCAGGTAACAATTATGTTTGGGATTGTATCATTATTTCAAGTATAATTACCATGAGATTGGCAGTGCTTAACAAGATTACTTAACAAGTAATCACTGTAATTTGCCTGCATAGTTGCACTTCCCCCTTGTTGAAAAATTCTTTGTTGCAACATTTAAATATAAAGGTAACTTAAATTGACCTCCATGTGTGTTATACTAAAACTGCAGTGCTACCTCTGTTCAGTTAATGTCCTAAACGTTAATGTTTTATGGGGAAAACAGAGGGGACGGTGTGCTGTGAATGGGAAAGAACTGAAGCAACCTTTCAACAGACACCAGCTAGTGGGATAAGTTCCATAGCTGTGCAAAATAATACTTTTTTACCTTTTAAAACTGGTTTGCAACTAAGATTCTGCTAAGACCAAAGGCTTTCAAAATATCTTTGCATGATTTACTGTCTTCCTTCCATTGTAAGGAAGCTTCATTAGCAAAATTTCATTTACAGAATTTCATACAGAAGTGAAAAATCTGTAGTTCACTCTTGGGTTCCAATTGAATGAGGCTTTTTTTTTTTCTCTCTTTAATATTGTTTATATAGGACATATTTTTTCCAAACGTCCAATTTACTAAATAGTGAATCTGCTTTCTTTTTATTTTGTTTGTTTTTGTTGTTTGTTTGTCTCTTTCATTATTTATCAGGTTTTACCTGGCAAGACGATTACACACAGCATGTTATTGGTCAGGAACTCTCAACCATTCACAAAATCCACAGCAGACGCCCTGATGTCTTTGCATCTGAAGGATCTGACACAGGAAGGTGAGTCTTCTGTGGCAGTTTTGCCTGGTTTTTGGAAAGGTTTAGAAATGATAAGAAAGTGTTTGGCACAGAAGAAGAATTAAAAATTCACAAAATCTATATGACAAAGGTGTCCACAGGGGGACAGAATGAATTAAAACCCTGGACCTTGTTCTTCTGATTATCAAGTTAAGGAAATACATTTTCTATTGTTAATTAAGGCATCAGAACTCAAAACATCAGGCCTTTCATTCAGTTTATGCACTGTCCTGTGTCAGTTCAGCCACCCATCCCTTTGGCTTAAAAAGGAAAACTTATAGTAGTAGCTCAACCATAGGAGAGATTTTACTCTGGACTAAGCACTGAATGACATTCTGAGCAACTAATTTTATTTTCAAAGTCAAATTCTTCTAAAACATACCTGTAATTGATTTGAAGTCCATGGATTCCCAGTGGTAGTTGCAAAATTTGTTCAGGAAGGAGAGATTCATGCAAGTTCCCATGATGGAAAATAATGCTGGGACACGGCTTGAAAGGTATTGAGGGGTGAATCTGCAGTAATTGGTTGCAGGAGACACATCTGTAACTCTGTAGAGTGATACAGTTGTATAACCTGCAATTATATCATGTTCATATACAGTTACACGGAGAAAGAGACTCTTTTACCTGGTCTGTTCTGTCCTACAGGCTTTTCAGTGCAACCCAACCACACAAATCTCAGAATGAAAATTTAGTAACAGTTGAAAATGACAAATTTTGCTTTCTCTTACATTATTTTGAGAAATACAGTCTCAAAAGTAGTGAAACTGAAGGAAAGTGCTTTTTGTTTAAAAAACTTTTCTCATAATGGGATAAATTTGAGCTTCCAGCCTTGATGGGCGAAATATTGAATGCTGGAATTCAGATCTTCATGTACTGCAATGTGTGGTTTGCATATACTGCAGAACCATTTCTTTTCTAGATTGTTTTTTTGTGGAAATAAAATGGTGTGTGATTGATACTGCCCAATGTCTTTAACTGTGTTTGCCTCACTTTGTTGCATTTAATTCAGGGATTTTGACCCTGTATTTCACATGTTTGCTGATTCAAAAGCATTTCTTAAAATCACAGCAGCATTTCAGAAGTGCAGTAAGGTAGAAACTTAACTTCTAAAGAAGATAGGGATCTATAAATTACCATAAAGGTGATAACAACATGTGGTTGAATCCATAAACATGTTTCCACTGCTTAGATACACAAAATGTCATTATTGAATGGATTACTCTTGGTAGATGCTATCAAAAATGATCTTCAATATCTTCTGGGGATTTTTTTTTTAGAATGAGAGTACCTAAAATTTTTATTCATGAGAGCAAGACAAAATAGGGCAGATTTCCATGAGATCAAGGCCATATTCTGCAGTGTTCCAGATTTGTAGTTATATAAAAATAAAAATATAAGAAAACATAACAAATCATTTATGGTTTAGATTGAAAACAAATGCTCATTTTAGGGAGTTCTTGTTGTGATCAAGTTTGTGATGTTTTGCATTTTGAACTAGAACTACATGTTAGAAAAAAAACGCCATTTTGTGTATTGGTACTTCAGGAACATCAGAATTTCAAATGTGTTCACATATAGCAGTTCCTATTGTGGATAGATTTTCTGCAGTCACCAAGCTGTGCTTCTGAAAGCATTATTTTATGTGCCAACAGTTTAAAGCATTAATTGATTTTTCTGGTTGTCCATTTGCAATGTGTTCTGTAGGTCAGAGAACAGTAGGAAATCTGGTGTCTTGTAGATTCTGATCAAGTGTGTTATATGTTCAGTGTGCTCAGTGTGCTTGCTAAAATCTTATCAGATAATAATTAAATAATTTAAAAAGCAACCTAGTGTAGGTATCTAATTATCAAAGAAACATTATGGCAGGAAGACCTTTTATTAAGGGTAACGTGTGTAATAAGACAATATGAAGTCATACTAATGAGTCATTAATCCCCACAGAGCTGGTGAGAGCAAGAAAATAGACTCAGACACTTGAAAGGTAAATTGACTTAGGCTAAATTAGTGCATATGAAATCTGATGAAACAGAAGACATGGATTTCATCTCAAAAAAATGCTGAAACTGGGAGTTTGATTTCAAGATGAAAGTTCTTTCTTTGTTGGCTAACTGGAGTGTACGTGGTATTTCCTGGGTCCTTATTAAATTTCAAAAAACCCTCTCTTGAAAGAGGATTCAAGATAAAGGAAAAAAGTCCATTCTGCACACAGGGAATAAATGTCAGTTGTGTTCATTGGTGCAATTAGGCAAAACCACAAACGTTTCCAGCAAACTTCAATGTATGAAATGGGGTATAGTATTATTTCTATAATAAAACCATCATTAAGGGAGTTATAAGATTCTTTCAGCATTTAAAAGGGAGAAATTTATTCTAAAATGTGTGGTATCTATTAATTGTGAATTCCAGAAATAGTAGAGGTGCAGTGATTTATATATTTCCACCAAAAAAAAGTATCTAAAATGATAGACTTTGTAGGAAATACATAATTATTTCTGCATATAAATAATTATATGTGATATTGTCTTTATACTCTTAAGTTCTTTGTATGCAGAGTCATTTTTCAGAGCAAATTGAAACTGAAAGTATTTCCAAATAAGTACACAAAAAGAACTCATCTGACAGTCATTTATCCTACTCACCAAGTGCTTTTATATATTTGTCTTTCATCCATTTCCCAGTATCACTTTGTCAAATTTAAAAGAAATACTTTAATTTAGTTGCAATAATAGGTCAGTGAATGCATTCTCATTTCTGAGTTAACAAAGTGATATACTGGTGAGCTACAAAAATTTTTAAAAATCTTTCAGATGTATTCATAGTATCTTATTAAAGTTGTTATCAAATGAAATGTAAAGCTTTGTATCTTTTGCATTTTAATTGTTTAAATGTTTATAGCATAAAATGCTACATCTAATGTGGAATGTAAATATGAATGCAATTACTGTCTCCGTATGAAAAATGAGAAATCTTAGACCCCAGATTTTGCTTCTACCACCAGTGACAGTGACTATATATCATAAATAATGTTTGAAAAGCCAACCTAAATACTGTCTTTTGTCTGTGCATTCCATTCCCATTAGCTCCAGTGGAAATCCTTGGGGCAGAATTTGGTCTGTTTTTCTTCATTTTCTCTTCCTTTTAAAATTAGTGAAGAAAGCAAGAGATAGGTGTTGGAATTAATCAATGAATGAAAGATGAGTGTCGGCAGCTGGGATCCTTTCTTTGAAGAGAGCCTGTTTGGATTAGTTCATCTCTACTGAAGCAGAAAAGCACAGTGCCCAGGTTTTTCTAAAACTGCAGAATAGTTTTGGTCTGGCTTTAAGCTGAAAAGGAGGTGGATAATGTTACCTGCATGTCCACGCTCCATCAGAAGGCAGAATTTAGAGCTCTGGAATAAGAGAAAAATGCAAACAGCATGAGAAGGAAGCAAGAGTTATGGTAAATTATGTCAGGTTTGCTGTAATGCTCGGTGCAGTAACCCTTCTTTTTCCTAGAATTTGTGTGCCTGATGAGAACCTGCTTGTTTTACACGGGGGAGAAGTGGAGGATTTTTCTGGTATTTCAAAATGAGCAAACCTGTGAGCACTGTTGGTTGCAATGCCACCACAGTAAATTAGATTATTAATTACATCTATTAGTACTAAATTAGTGGGGACACACATTTGATACAACTGTGAGCATGGAAGGAAGTCTGTTACTTTTTTATTAAAGTAACGTAATTAAACCCCAGCTTTGGAAAATGATATAATGGTGCTCTCTCAGGCTGTGCCTCTATGTAAGTGCCAAGACGTGGGCTGGTGGAATAAAATTTTATTTACAGTGGCACAGAGATGTTGAAAGTCAAATTCATTCACTGAGCTGGAAAGCTCTTCCACCTGGAATTCTTCTTCACTGGAGAAATGTGTGGGCATGTGAGTAGGAAATGGTGACACCAAAAGGTGATTTCCCTCAAAACAATGCATCACTCACAGGGAAGGCAGAGGGTGGGAGCCTTCTCTCTGCTTTCTTGCACAAGGAATGATGCAGTTACCAATGTTGACATTTACATTATTATTGCCATTTACATGTTGTTGAGATAGATGAGGACAGCTGGTAATAATTCAGATTCATTGCACAGAGCACTCTGAATCCCATATAAACACCTCTACACTGCCATTGTTCAATCACATTTCGAGCTTTTCTTTGCAAATATCACCAAAATCTGTCTAAACCACTCAGGAAACACCACTATTCTGTAAATCCCAGGCAGATGAGAAGATCACAAGAGATTCTTGTTCCATCTCATTATTCCATTTTCAAGCCTTTCACTGGAGTTTACTTGCTCCATTATTTCTGCATATCCAGTAGTCTTCCTTTTGTTCTTTACATTTGGCCTACATGGCACCTACATGCTGCAGGGCCAAACTGGTATTGAACTTCATCATCATCCAGCAAGATTTTTATATCTTAGAACCATCTCATATTTCTTTGCGGTGCAATTTAATCACGTGCATTTTCTTTTTACAAGTGTTTTTCTTTTATTCTGAATATGGCTTTGCCTTGATGTGGCATTTTATTTGATTTACAGTAGAATCATTAACTTTGATTCATGAAATAAATTGTTTATAGCGCAAGATTTTGCGACTGCTTTTGCTGAAACATTGAATTTTCTGTATTTTTGTGGTTGCTAAGCTTTTGAGTGACTTTTCTGCTATGTATTGAACTACAGTGGCTTGCAGTGCCTTTTTAGTTGGCCACTTTGTACATTGAACAGGCTGGTAACTCTTTTCCTTGCTTTTGCTGTGCAGGACTTTGGGACAGAATGCAGATAATGAAAGAAATTATGATGTGGAAAATGATGTGAACTTGGCCAAGTCTCTTCAGCAATACCTTAAATATCTCAGAATTCTCTCCCAGTCTGCATCTAAAAATTTGTATCCAAGGAAGACAAGTGACAAAGCTTCTGTCAAGGTAATATTTTTAATGTGGTTCCTACATTCTGTGATTTTTGCTTTCTTTTTCTGTGAGTTCTCATTTTTGAAATACCCCTTTGTCTCAAGACCTGACATTGTTTTTTGCTACCTCCTCCAATTGATTGTCATAACTTCACTAACCAAGTTTTCTCAAAATTAATCACCTTCGGCATTGTAAATGCTTCAGCTCATCAAATCTGGAGCATTTTACCTTAATTAGGGATGGATTGCATGTGGTGAAGAAGAAAGAGTGGGATAAAGGTGGTAACATCTTCACTGGCTGATCTGAAACCCCTCTTACTGCATCAGAACCGCTCCTCTCCAAAAACCTGGATGAACTACTGTGTGAATTCTCGCTGGTGTTTGTGCTGCTTAGGTTACAATTAATATAATCTTTAAGCACTTTTTAATAATGGGTCTGATAAATTAAGCCTCAACATTTCCTACTTCTTATTGATCGTAAGGAAAGCCTATCATGACCAATTAAGGTTCATATGTATACATTATAAATGTACAGGTAGCTAGGAAGATAAACCCAACCATTAAATCTTGAGTATATCAAAAACCTCAAAAATGCCTATTCGAGAACTGAAGCATTTTTTTCCATTCCTAGAGAAAATCTGTCTCACTCTAAGATGCAACTTGATAAATTTATAAAAAGCTTTTGGAAATGAATGGGGTGAAGAGACGGTGGTGTCAAAGCCAAACTGCTGGATTAGTTCAGGGACAAACTCGGAGACCCCAGACTGCTGTGGTGTTTGCAACAGCAGCTCCTGGCAACAGCAGCCACAGCACCCACTTAGCTGTGGTTGTTATTCTTGTCAGAGCACAACTTCTCACTTTCTGACTGACTTATATACAGCCCTTTTGGTTTATGGCACGTGTCATTAGGTGCTCATCTGGGGCAAGAGAAGCTTTCAGGCAGCAAGGCAGCTCTGAGGAGGGATCAGGGACCACCTTGGTGGCACTTTTCCTCCACTCTCTCCTCAGTGGTGGCTGCAGTGAGGATGCTCTGTTTTGAATCTCTGGCTTTCAAGAAAAACTTGCTCAAGAAGTGTTTTGGTGGGTCTGGTGTTGTCGTGCAAGTTCATAAATAATCCATATGGCTGAGACCTTCTGTGGGGAAGCCTGCTGTGATAACACCACCCACCAACCTTATCGAGTGTTGCCATGGAGATGGGTACTCTGAAGCCTGGGCGAGTGGGATAAAGAGGAGAAAATCTGGAAATGAAGCACGTATAGGAGCAAACTGTACACTTCTATTTACTAAGGAGCATCTTGAAACAACAGACATTGAGTCAGATGTGCTACCTATCATTTAAAATACAATAAAAAAATAGAAGAAAGGAAAATTATTTTAAAAACTAATAATCAGCCATGAATTTTAAATAATCCTGGAGATATTGCCCTATCCTCAGCAAATAAAGTGTAACTGCGCTTCTTGAGAAAGCAAGAGGGACGTGGTATTTTTATCTGATTCATTGTTTTATTAGTGAAATAACATTTAAACAAGAGAGAAACCAGGATTTTTGCTGCTCCAGGAAGCAGAAAAAACCTCATAAAGTTTAACAATTTGAAAAGAGAAAGCAGGAAAGTAACTGAATGAGCTACCTTTGATAGGGTTGTACCACTTGAAATTGGAGATGGCTACCTTATTTGCTTTAATTGTAGGCTTCAACAAAATATTGGTACCTTATTTTTGTACTTAATATATATAGGTAAATTACAAACCCACATTAAATTATTGCAGCAAGATCTGATCTTTTATACTTTCCTGTTCTTTTCTGATTAAAAATAAGCACAAGACAGAGGTACTTTACCCTACTTAGAATTGCAGCTTTTGGGTCTTTGCCCTTCTTAAAAATAATTTTTTTTTCAGTTATATATTTATCTCTGTCACTTCATTCCTGTTGTTGGGGTGTAGGAGATGTAACACTACTCTGGTTGCTTTGATGCCTTACATGCTGTGAAGTGTAGCTGAATATTGCAGAAATTTAGTGCTTCTAGACTAGTGCATTCAGATTCCAACCCTGACATCAGAAGTCTCTGGCCAAATGTAAAACGAAGGAAGATAAAAGGCAAAGAGGTTTTAAAATATTCCTTATACTCTGAAAGTGTTATTTTGTATCTTAACATATATTTTACAAACTTTCAGTTTTCGGTTGCCCTACTGTCTTCCATTTGTATTATCAGAATAAAACTACAGAGCTTCAAAATTAATGAGTAGACATCACACATACAGTTATGCAGAAAGTTGTAAAATAAAACATCACCAAACTTAAAGCAGGTAACTCTTTTCCTGTTTCCCTCATTCAAGCAACTGTCAGCTTGAGGCTTGATACAACAGTGACAGAAATAACACCAGTAAACTTAAATCATGTGATTAACCAAAATTCCTATGATGTCTACCATTTACTGCAAGAGCTTCTTTGAGTGATTTTTGAAGCACTTGAAGTTCATCACTAACTTAGAATTATTTCTCAGTATTTAGGCAGTATCTGCTGCAGGCTGTAATCTAGCCAGCTGATAATGACTCTGCTGGAGAATAAATAGCAACAAATCAGAAGTTTGGTGGGTCTTTTTCCCGAGGATTAAACTTGTAAAGAACATTTCAGTTCAGCTAAAAAGAGTTGTTCAGGAAATGGGCACTTGGTGGCATTTGTTACTTAAGCATTAGCTAGTGGGATTTTGTGATTTGGTTTTCTTGGTCTTCCCCACACACATGCTTGGGCTGTATGAGAGTTTTACCACTGACAAAATGCTGAGTTATCAGTCTTTGCAATTCCTTTCTTCTAGACCTGGATGTAGTGTGGAAAATTACATATAGCCAGACACATATTAATGAGAATTGGTTTGTCTTAGCTACAGAGGGAAGAAATGCAGAGGCTTCAGATCACCTGTGAATTGCCCTGCTCTTCTCCCCTCCAGCTGGATCAAACCCCTCTCATATCAAAACACCCAAACCCAAAACCCTGCAAAACCCACTACACCGTTGATATTCCTACAGAAACCGAGGCTCATGGTTTTGTTGGGTTGCTAAATTCACCAGCTGTAAAGAGAACTTGCTGGCTTTGCTGGTGCTGCTGTTCTGTGCGAGCGCTGGAGTAGCAGGAAGGTGGGGTGGGGTGGGGGGAGCTTGAGGAAATCTTTAAAAAAAGGAGGTTCGAGGAAAAAAAATACCTTTGTCCATAGCAACTGTTACAGAAAAGCAAAGCAGAGGCAGCAAAAATGGTCAGTGTGGAAACAAATGCCCCTACTTTTCACCAGCCGTTAGCCAAGGCAGTGAGGAATGATCCTATAATATAGCTTTTCTTAAAGTCCAAATGCCTGTATGTGAATATTTTCAGGAGATTTCAATTGTGCTGCTTTCACCTGACCAAGACAATTTTTTAATCATCACAGAAAGAGAAATTGTTTGAAACCTGACCCAAATGCGCTTCCTGCTGGACAGGCTAGGAATAAGGGAAGTTGCCATTGCACTTGTGCTGTATTTTTGTTGCAGTGGTGTCTGTTCTGTGATTTGGGGTTTATGGCTAGAAGATTCATGGAATTGCTTTTCCTCCTTCCCCCTGACCTGGCCACTGAGGGCTTCACACAGGGTGGGTCCTGCCTGCTGCTGAGTCCCTGTCAGGTCAATGTGCCATTCAGGCCCTTGTAGGTAGGGTGGGGGGAAAGAGAACATGATGTCAGAATTATTAGGGAATTTCATGAATTTTCTGTGGTTTCTCTTTCTTTGTGTTTCAGTTACATTTATTTTCGTGGTAGACTTCTTGCATAGATATTGTGATTGCAGAAGTCTTCATGTCTTAGGTATTCTTATAAATTTTAAAGCAAAGATTTTTGGGAAGAAAACCCAGGATCTTTACATCAAAGAAATTGCTAATAAAGGCCTTTTAAGAATCATGAAAGGGAAAAGAAACAGGTAAAGTGACTGATTAGTGCCAGAGAATTGTGGCTTAGCAGTGCAGTGGTGCTGAAAGAGGAGAAGATGCAAGTAAAAACTCATATAAATTATATAAAATAAAAATTCATGTATTTGCTGGCCTAAAAAAAACAGTTGTCTGAATCTTTGTAATTGATCACCAAAAGAACTAAGATGTTTGATAATTATTTAAAAGCATTATTATTTATTTTAGAAAATCTGTGTGCATGAGTGCTCAAAGATATACTCTGAGCTTATCTGCAAATAATAATTACTGTGATTAACTAGTAAGAAATTATTTAGTCACTGCACATTTTAATCTGGAATGTTAATTCAAAAAGGCAGTACCGTTATTTATCTAACACTGATTAAAATATAGGACTGAATAAAGTTCATCAGAACTTTGGCAAAAATTAAAAAAACTTCCTGCAATGTATACATTTGAAATCTATTTATATAAATGTAAAATGTACATACAATGATATGTGAACATTTCCCAAGCATTGGTGTATTCATTTACCTAAAGCCATTACAAAGTAGGGAAGAACTAATTACAGTTACTAATGGTCCTACTTCACAGACAGATCAGACCGATTTTCTGAGGTCATGCAGTAATTTTTTGGTAAAGTGTAGACTAAAAGCTAAACCTTAAATCACAGAAGAGTATTTCATCTTTCAGATCATTCTCCCCTCCACAGCTCTTTATAGCAAAATAGAAATATTAAATTCTCCTTTAAAAAAGCCAACAAACATACAAACACACACACACACACACACACAAAATCCCAAAAAAACAAATAAAAAACCTCAAAAATCCCAAACCAAACCGGAACAACTCCAAATCCAGCAAACAAACTCCCATAAGCACTGGGGCAGAAATTATTTGACCATATAAATATGTTTATATTGGTGCAAGCCATCTTAAACTCATTCCATGATCAATGGAATAAAAAGAGAATTTCCAAGTCGTGATCCATGTACTCTAGTTTAAATATATAAAATAAGACACTGTAATTTCCACCCTCTTGGCCATTCTGCATGAATCTGGTGTAGATTGCAATTTTTTCTGCAAGGACTGGTACCCTCACATTTAAAGCTCTGACAGAATCATGGCTAAAAAGCCTAGTAAAATTGCAATTGTATTGTTTGTGGCATAAATACACAGTCTGGTGATCTAACGTGACTTGTGATTTACCTTTTGAACTAATGATTTGGCATGGGAACATTCTAGAGGCAGCATCATGCTCTTCAAGTCTTAGACCTAAGCTGTGCTTTTACCTACAACCCATCAGTTTATGCAGGATGTGACAGAATTTCAACATCTAACATAGAAACCCTCATTTCCCTTATCACACAGGTATCTCATATGGATTAATTACTTTTTCAATTATTAAAAGATACAAGTGCCATAGAAATGTTATTCTAAATTATCTGTATCAAGTCTGGAGTCTTATTTAAAAGGGCAGTTAATTAATTTCTAGTAATTCCAAGATTAAACATAGATTGATATTTTTAAAATCTCAAATACTGACTGGATAATAAGATTTGGTTCTTATTCAGATCCTTCCCTTCAAAATCAACTCTTTTTTTCCAAATACCATGTGTTTGGAGTTCATTTCTGTAATTTTTCTTGCAAGTTTGCTGTTTGTCTTGCAAATATTTACTCCCTGTACTTCAGTACACTGCAATCCGTAAATAGAAGATGATGGAGCTGATACAAATTTTAAAGTGAATTCTGTGTTTATTTTTCCGTCATACTTATCAAATAAGAGGGTAGAGCTCACAGAAATTTAAACTTACTTTATCTACCTCTGTGTGAGTGTGTTGGTGTAGACAGTGGAACAAAAATTTTTATTTTTAATGGGGGGAAAAGACCTCCTCTAACCTCAAGCAGTTGTCCAGCAAATGGAAGGTTGCTTTCAGTGGGGTTGTGAAGCTGTGGGCATCGATCCTGCAGATCCCTATTCACTTGCATTTTTTAGGATAAAAGTATTTTCTAGATTCGTGCGTTGGAGTTATAAATATATTGAATTGGTGTTAATGTGCTCAACTTTTGGCAGATGAAGATCATCATGTTTCTATGTAAATCATCTTTAGATAATGAGATAGCTCAATATACCAGCATATGCCTACAGAAAATGTGTTTAAACATCATTCACTGAAACCTTGAGTAACAGACTTATTGGCATATGAGCAGAATGTTCTCAGGCAAGGGAAGCTGAGACACCCTGGTAGCTCTGTCAGCACTGATCACCACTCTGCACAATTTCTACATCGCTGGGGGTTGGCTGTTGCTCTTTGGTTCCTGGCAATGTCAGGGAGCTTCTGAACACCGTGGCCTGATGCAGGTAAAGATGTCCCAAGTCTTGTGTCCCCATGTCCAGGCAGCAGCCAAGTGGAGCGGTGCTGCCAGCAGGCACCACAGGACGCAGGGTCTGCCTCTGGCTGTCGGTGCTCAGAGCGCCCTACACACGTGTGGACATAGAACAGAGCTTCCCACACTGAAGAATTGTTAGAAATTGAGTTTGTTGAGAAGCCAGGACAGACACAAGGCATGGTCAGACAAGTGTGTTGGTCAGCCTGCTTGCATGTTACCAGTCCCTACTACTCCTTTTTCCTAAACATCCCATAATATTCCTTGGACAATGACAAGATGGCACCCCATAAGGAGTCCCGCATCCCATAAGGAGTCCCACCCCCCTGCAGACATTACCCCTTTCAGTCTGCAGGCTGATCCAGAGAGCTTCTCCCATCAGCTTCTCCCATCAGCCGCCTGGTGGGTGGCACTCCTGGACATGATGTTTGATGGCTCCCTGTGGATGGCCCTGGATGGAGCCAGGCAGGGGCCCCTCGGCATTGATCAGGTTGTTGGGATTCATCCAGCTTTCACTTCTCTCTGTGTGTTTTATCCTTTATCTGCCAGGTTATCATGCACCCCGATGTGTAAAACTGACCTTTTTTGTTTATGATGAGCTAATGATGAATGCTGAGGAAAGACCACCCAGAACTCCTTCTACACCAAAGGAAACTTTGTTTTGAACCATAGGATGGAGATATGTCAGAAACAAAGAACAGAAGTTAGTTAAGAAAACTAAAAATAATAAGTTACATCAACTGACAGGAAAAATTGTCCATGTAGGAGAGTGTTGTAGATGGTTGAAGGGTAAGCAAGCAGATACAATCAGTCCAAAGGGGATCAAGAATACCTGGGAACATTTGAAACTTAAAAGTGATTTTATTATATAGTAACTTGTACATTAAAGAAGCCAGTGTATTTGTCATCTGGAATTTTTTTCCTTTTTTTTTTTTTTTTTTTTGGGGTTTTTTTTTTTTAAGGGGGGAGTCAAATTTCCCAAAATA